>JAODAL010041249.1:0-36079 GCA_025379985.1 Phyllomedusa bahiana | reverse complement strand
CCCAGGGGCGATAGGGTTTGGTTATCCGCTAAGTCATCCGCTTTAAGGTGCCAAGCACAAGTTGGGTCCCAAGTACTTGAGTCCTTTTTGTGGTACTTCGGCAACTGAACCCAGTCTACCTATAAGCTCCGCTTGCCCCCCGACTCTACGTATTCCGAACGATTTCACGTGTCCCTCCTCAAGCCGGTGGTGCTGAACCGCTTCTCCCGTAGATCTGTCTCGCCTTCTCCTGTTGCTAATACAGATAACATCTTTGAGGTCAAGGAGGTGCTGGCGGAGAAGACGGTGAGGGGGAAGCGGTTCTTCCTTATTCACTGGAAGGGCTTCGCGATTAATAATCAGAATAATAGTTCATCTGAGGTCTCTCCGTTTTTTTGCAACTATGGTTTCCACCTGAAACATGCATCTTTATCCAGCGCTACGTCCGATCACAATGGGGTGGATGCTATCGTTAAAGATCTGTGCACAGTCTGGGACCAAGTTCAGAAGAACATCTGGTCAACACCCAGAGCATCCAAAAAAGAAAGAGTGACAAAAGACGCCTTTGCTCTAGTGGTTTTGCTGTGGGGGATAAAGTTTGGTTGTCCACCCGAAATCTTCACCTAAAAGTGCCTTGCGGTAAATTAGCTCCACGATTTGTGGGTCCTTATGTGGTGCAGGAAGTGGTGAACCCGGTGGCACACCGTCTTAAAGGGAACCTGTCACATAGATTATGTCCCCCTTGCTGAGGACAACACAAGCTAGTGTCAGACATGCTGTTTCCAGCGCTGTGTTCCTTATTCTGTAAGATGCTGTAGTTTTAGAGCATTTAATGCTCAAATCTTATTCATGAGCCCCACCCACCAAAGGCTATCTCCGCCCATTGACAGTTATTCACATGTTTCTACCTATTCAAAGTAATAGGTTTATCAGTTGAGGTGGGCGGGGCTAGCCTCCGATTGGCCGGGATTGAAAAAAACTAACTCTTTGAAGGACTCTTTGAATGACTCTTCTTGCAGAAAACTGCAGATTTGAGCATTAAATACACGAAAACTACAGCATCTTACAGAATAAGGATCACAGTGCTGGAAACAGTAGGTCTGACACTAGCTTGTGCTGTCCTCCGCAAGGGGGGCATAATCTATGTGACAGGTTCTCTTTAAGTTACCTCCCTCCCTCCGGGTTCATAACGTTTTTCACCAGTCCCTATTAAAGAGGTACATTCCATCTCCGACTTCACCTTCAATACCCCCTCCTCCTGTTAGTGTAGAGGGTCAGTTGGAATATGAAGTCGCCCGCATCGTAGACTCCCGTAGAGTGCAGAGGTCCTTGCAGTACTTTGTCCACTGGAAGGGTTATGGTCCGGAGGAGAGGTCATGGGTTCCGGCCAGGTTCATCCACGCTGAATCTCTGATCATGGAATTCCACGACTCTCACCCGGACAAACCCAAACCAGGAAAGGGTCCAGTGGCCCCTCCTAAAAGGGGGGGGTACTGTCACGGCGCACGTTTCCGCCATGAAGCAGCAAGGCATGGTAGGGGTTTATCCCTCTAGTCAGTCGACACACCCAGGGAGAAGCTGGGCTGATGAGCTTAGGAGTGACAACTCAGCTCCTAATAAAGTCAGAGGGTGTGTCGCACTGGCCAATAGGAGGGCCCGGAGGCCGCACCAATCGTCTGCTGGGGCGGGCTCTGGGTTCCTCATTCAAACTCCCTCATTTCTCTCAGTCCTTGCCTGAGAAAGGTTTCCCCTTGCTACTTCATGTGTTTCCTGTTGGTATTTGCTCTCCTGATCTCTGACCTCAGCTCACTTCCTGACCTCGCCTTTGCAGCCGACTTTGTAATGCGCTCCTGACCGTGTTTGGACCCCGGCTTGCTTTTTGCCTATTCTTTTGGCTTACGTTTCTTGGCATATACGTTCCCGTACTGTGACTGACCCAGACTGTTGGACTTTGAGTTTCCCTGACGGCCCTGCACTTAGCAGCGTTGGGGCTGTTGTCCAGTTGGGGTCTGCTGCCTAGGGCAGCATGCCAAGTAGGCAGAGATAGTGGACTGGGTGGCAGTCAGGGCCCACTTCACCTCCTCTGACGTGACACTGTCCTCATCTTTTCAGTTAGGCATTGAAAGGAATGAAGTATTTTAGCCTCTTAGTTTTTTCTTTCACTCTTAGAGCCAAATTTTCTTCACTTAGTGGTTCCACATATCCAGTTTACTGTTATGGATGGTAACTACAGTTTACCTCACCTGAAAGGGCAAAAAATTAACCCGAACTCTTTTCTTGCTTTTAATGGGTTTTATTTTTAACTCAAACCGCACACTACACTTTTAAGTTCTACTCAAACTAAAAACTTTTTAAAGCTCGATCATCCAACTAAAAGGAAATTGGAGGTCCCTGTGGTGAATTTGGGTTAAAGGGAAAATTCGGGGCACCCATTTCCTCTCAGTTAAACCCCCTATTCAAATCAACTCGCAATTCATCCCTACTGAGGTTACTTTGGTAGGTTAATAGGGTTACGAGTTAAAGCGATTTTCTCGCCATGTGGGTTTACGCCACAGCACTTTAGATCACAATTTGTTCATGCTGGGGGGGTTAAGCAGTGTTTGACACATCAGCTCTGCCTTTTTTGGTTTTTCCTGTTACATGAAATGAGGCAAGAGATTTATAGAGCTGCAGAGCTCAAAAGGGTGTTTAAATTTAGAAAATGAGAGGCTTTTAAAGCCCCATTCTGAGAAAAAAAACCTGCAGGTGGTGCTTACCGGGGGGGGGCTCAGTGGCTGAGGGCAGCTTAAGAAATGGAGTAAGGGGAGGCAGAGAGGGGTGGGGAAAAGGATAGTTTTTAAACCCAGAGAAAATTGTGAGCTTAAGAGGAAATAAAAACCTTTTATCTTTGCCCAAAGAAAACTCAACAAGAAAAAGTTTTAGAAAAAGTCTTCAAATTTTCGTCCCTACATGTTAAAGTTAAACACTGTAGGAGAAAAATCCTTTTAAGGGGCTCTAAGATACCCAATGTTTTCATTGAGGCGTTAAAACCCCTTATTTTCCCCGTTCCTGCTGATACAATTTTAATCTTTTCTATGTTCTCATTGCCCCAAAATGTAGTTATACAAAAAAAGTTTAATATACATCACCGGGACTTTATTAGGTCACCGGGCAAATAAAAAGGGGTTTGGGCCCCCTTTTTTCCCCCAGAAATACCTCAATTCTTTGGGATAGATTCAACAAAGGGGCTGGGGAAACATTTTTCCAGAGATTTTGGTCCATTTGACTGATGGGATACCAATTGCCGGATTTGCGGGTGCACCTCCAGTTTCGTCTCCCGTTCCACCCCTCCCCAAAAATGCTTATTGGATTTTAGATTGGTGATGTGGAGGCCCTTTTTGGTACAGTGAACCATTGCTGTTTAAAGGGAAACCCGTTGAGATATTCCACTTTATGAATGGGGCATTATCCTGCTGAAATAGCCTCAGATGTTGGGTAATTGTGGTCATAAAGGGATGGCTTGGCACAAAAATACTCAGGTAGGGTTGGCTTGAAAAAGATCCCCAATTGGTACCCAAAGGGGCCCCAAAAAAAGTGCCAAGAAAATACCCCAACCAGACCCAACCCCCCCACCAGCCTGAAACCGTTGATAAAGGCAGGGAGGATCCAGCTTTCTGTTTTTGATGCCAAATTCGACCCTACCCCCCGAAAGTCGCAGCAGAAATCAAGACCATGACCCAAGGGGAACGTTTTTTCCAATCTTCTATGTCCAATTTTTGATGAGCTTGGGCAAATTGGAGCCTCAGTTTCCTGTTCTTAGCTGACAGGAGTGGCACCCGGTGTGGTCTTCTGCTGCTGTAGCCCATCTGCCTCAAAGTTCGCCGTACTGTGCGTTCAGAGATGCTCTTCTGCCTACCTTGGTTGTAACGGGTGGCTATTGAGTCACTGTTGCCTTTCTATCAGCTCGAACCAGTCTGCCCATTCTCCTTTGATCTCTGGCATCAACAAGGCATTTCCGCCCACAGGACTGCCGCTCACTGGATGTTTTTTCTTTTTCGGACCATTCTCTGTAAATCCTAGAGATGGTTGTTCGTGAAAATCCCAGCAGATCAGCAGTTTTTGAAATACTCAGACCAGCCCTTCTGGCACCAACAACCATGCCACGTTCAAAGTCACTCAAATAACCTATCTTCCCCATACTGATGCTCTGTTTGAACTGCAGGAGATTGTCTTGACCATGTCTACATGCCTAAATGCACTGAGTTGCCGCCATGTGATTGGCTGATTAGAAATTAAGTGTTAACGAGCAGTTGGATAGGTGTACCTAATAAAGTGGCCGGTGAGTGTAGTTCATATTTTTTGGCCTTATTCAGTGAATTGCTGTCTGATGTTAGAAATCACTTAAACAGAAAACATTTATTTTTTTCAATTGGATAAATTTTTTATAGGTCTTTTGCATAGTTTGCCAAACTTCATATATTTGGTCTTATTGTCATGGGGCTGGTGCGGGTGCCGTCGTCCCCCGCGGCCGCCCCCCTGCCCGCAGGGGGTCCGGCACGGGTGCCGCGGCTCCCTACGACCATCCCCCTGCTACCCGGTCCCTGGCGCCGGCTCACTTACCCATCCATGCTCCTGTGCACGCTGCTCCTGCCCGTCCTGGCCGCCACGCGCGTACCCGCTGCTTAAGGCGAGCGACGGCTGGTCTGGATTTATAGGGCCAGTGCACGGTTAATTGGTTATTGACGGCCGCTGGTCCTATATAAGGGATACGCCCCTGGCACTCTCTGCCAGATTGTTGGTGTGCGTACCTTGTCTTGAGAGTGTTGGAAGTCCTGTCTGATTACCCGTGTACCAGTCCGCTTTGCTTACGTTCCTGACCTTGCCTGTTTGCCGCCTGCCCTGACCGTCTGCCGTCTCTGACCACGAACCTCTTCCACCCGTCCTAACCTCCTGCCTGTCCCCGACTATGTCTCTGGATTACGATTCTGTACCACGCATTACCCCGGCCGCCATCGCAAGCAAGTCACGTCAGGGGTAGCGACCTGGTAGCCTCACGCCGCAGCAAGTCCATCCCGCTTTGCGGCGGGCTCTGGTGAATACCGGGGGCTACTTAGACTCCGCTCCCTGGCGTGACTTAACTATCATCGCTTGCGGTGGTCCAGCTAATCCACTGAACCATTACACTTATGTGTTGGTATGATAGTGTAACATACGATATGCAGTTGAAACCAGAAGTTTACATACACTATATAAAAAGACACAAAGTAAAAAATAATAAATGCCTTAAAATATTCTCTCTCATTATTCTGGTATTTGGCAAATATAAATAATTTTGGTTCCTAATTGACCTAAAATGGGGAAGGTTTATTCTGATTTCATGTCAGATAGCGAGAAAAACATGCACATTTGTCTTTTTATATAGCGCATGTTAACTTCTGGTGTCAACTGTATATTCTATTTTCTAAAAATATGACAAAATATGTTATCCTTATTTGTTTCCAGTGCATCAATGGAAAGATCTTTTTCTAACTTTAAGCAAAATAAATCATGATTTATGTTGACTGCTGTTACAATTCTTGCCCTTCTCACCCCATCCAACCAATTGGCAGTGGGTGTTTAGTCATCGCCCTGCTGTTGCTTGGTCATCCTAATGATTATAGTGGTGGAGTTTATGAATGCCAGTGCTGAAAAAAGATACCATACTTGAGTCACGTCAGGTGTCGCCAAATATCAAACATGCATCAAATACAATTTGGTTTGACCATGGACATATGTTCTAGTACAAGTTACTGGTAGTGCAGTATAGTAAGGGTATGGTTGATTTTGGCGCTGGTTTCAGCACTTTTGTGGCACGTTTTCTGTGCCCAAAACAGTGCCCTAAATATCTAGAAAGCTCCTCCAGTTCATTTTCATTGATTCCAGTGGAAAGCCACATCATAGTACACAGCAGCACAGTTTTTCCGCTCGTTTTCTGTACTTATTTTCAGCGCTGAAAAAGAAGTGACATGTCACTTAAGTGTTTACATGAGTAAAACGCCCATAGGAAATCAAGGGGATTAGTTTTTCCCCCACAGAAACACCTCACAATATTCTCCCATGCTTTGTGTGAGGCTTTTCTGCGGCGGAAATCTTATCCCATCGATTTTTATGGGCGTTCTACTTGTGTAAAACATGTCAAGAATTGCATTCCATTTCTTTTTCAGCGCTGAAAACAAGTGCAGAAAACTCAGGGAAAAAAAACATGTCAAACTTGTGCCCTTCTTCACGGTTCTCCATAGGAATTAATGAAAATGAACCGGAGGAGCTTTCTATGCTTTTTGGACGCTGTGATAGGCGAGGAAAATGTGCCTAAACAGCGCCGAAAACAGCGTTCAATATCCACCATACTGGGGGAACTATTATATATCTACCATACTGAGGACCTATTATATCTATCATACTGGGGGACCTATTATATATCTATCATACTGGGGGACCTATTATATATCTATCATACTGGGGGACCTATTATATATCTACCATACTGGGGGACCTATTATATATCTATCATACTGGGGGACCTATTATATATCTATCATACTGGGGGACCTATTATATATCTATCATACTGGGGGACCTATTATATATCTACCATACTGAGGGAACTTTATATTTTCTACCATACTGCGGGACCTATTAATAAACTACCATACTGCGGGACCCCATTTATATCTACCATATGCGGGACCTATTAATATATCTTCCATACTGCGGGACCTTATTATTTATCTATCATACTGGGGGACCTATTATATATCTACCATACTGGGGGGCCTATTATATATCTATCATACTGGGGGACCTTTTTATATCTATCACACTGGAAGACCTATTTATATCTTTCCCTACTGCGGGACCTATTATATATCTACCATACTGCGGGACCTATTAATATCTACCATTTCTGGGGGGCACTATTAACCATATATTCTACTGGGGGACCGTATTATATACCTCATACCTGAGGACTTATGCATACCTACATACTGGGGGGCGTATATACCTAAAATCCACTGGGGGATATATTACACCTTTATGCAGCAAAACCCTATATGCAGCACACCCTTTTCAACACACGGCTCCCAAAAAGGATCCCCACCTGCTTCAAATAATCCTCGTACAAAATAATGTAGCCGTATCAATAATATTAAATAGGTCTGCTCAGCCAATTAATGTGCATTGGCGTTTTACTTTCTTTGAAACTTCCATAGATGGAAAGACACATTTAACCATGACATAATCATAAAGTGCTAAATGTTCTGAGAGAAAAAACCTGTGGTTGCACTGAGAGGTTCCTTGTATCAGTTAACGTTCCGGTTTAATTAAAAATGTACAATATCCCCAAACCCCAGGTATTTTAACATCTTGAGGGCCTTTTTTAAACCAGTCAAAAGGCCAAAAGGGTGTTGGTTTGGATTGTTTAAATTAAAAACCCCAATGTTTCCTAAAACCCTAAATGAAATTTTTGGTAGCACAGCGTGATAGGGTATTGCAGAAACTAGAAATTTAAAAAGTTTTGGGGCCTCCACAGCCCTCTATGAAATTTTTTTGGGAAACCACATGCAGTGAAGGTTTGTGATAAAGGTTTAATGTTAAAGGGGTTTTCCCAGGGAAGAAAAGTTAAATTTGGGACCCTCCAAAAGGGGGATTTTAATCACTTTTTCAAATAAATGTATTAAAAAAATTTGCGGGCCCTGAAAGAGCTACGGGCTCCCCAAAACCTGCCCTTTTTATTTAAAAGCTTCTATTTTTAATGACCTGCGGGTGCGCGGGCCCGGGTTTGGGCGCAGAGAACCTTCTTTTTGTTGAACGGAGCTAAAGAAGCTTTAAAGGGAAACCCGGGTAGTTTTATATTGTCTTTTGTATACAGAACCCCACTATTGTGTGTGTTATTCAGTAGATCCCTGCATTTTCTAAATGACCGAGAACATGAAGAAGCTTAAAGCTGCTGTGGAAAAAGGTTTGGGCTTTTGTAAAAAAACCCACAAAGGGGGTATTTTGATTTTTGATTTAAACCCCTCCCAAAACCGACCCCCATGCGGCCCCGGTGCTTTTGGCTGGGGTCCCCTCCCCTCCAAGTTCAGCTTTGGCTTTTTTTAAAATTAGCTTCCTTAGCAGAAAAAGGCACGTTTTTGGAAAAACCCTTTTTAAAGGGGGCTTTCACACAGTGCTTTTTTAGTGCTTTTTTTTTGCGAAATAAAACCAGCAACTAGCGCTGGGCAATTTCTGCAAAAAAACGCACCAAAATGCACTATGTGAAAGCACCCTAAAGTTTTCACAGGAACATTAATAGTCTTGTTACAATGGCATCTGTCAGTGGATAGTAAATATTAGGCAGCAAATCATAAGCTGGTTCTTGAAGTTGATGTGTTTAGGCGTAAAACTGTAAAGTTTAAAAAGACACATAAATTTAGACATTACAAAAATAAAAACTTACAAAAAATTTACCCCTCCCAATCTTTTGCTGAAGGGAAACCCTTACTTCCTCAAGAAGCCGAAAAAATAAAAACTGGGGTTTATTAGTTTGATTTTTTTGGGCCAAAATTCCGAAAGCTTACAAGCCACATTGAGGGTCCTCATGGACTTCATGGTCTTCCAAGTCCATACACTAATCTGATGTATCATGTTTTCTTCTGGAGCTATTTAAACCCCGGCCGCGCTCCGGGCTGCGGGGCTCTGCCCCTGGGCGCGCGGGGGTCCCGTTTCCCTAGGGCGGCGCGGGGGCCGGCAGTGTTTTTTTTAAAAGGGGCCCAGCGCACTTGTAATTGGCTTTTCCCGGGAGCTGCCCCTATTTAAGCCTACCTTTTCCCGGGCTACCCCCCGGAAATCTTTAGTGCCCAAATGGGCCTAAAAGGGGAAACCCTTTCCAAACCCTTGTTCTGATTACCGTGACCGAAACCTTTTACTTCCTTTCCTTTCGCCCACAACCCTTTGGCCCCCCGGCCCTGACCTTTCTGCCTGCCCCACATCTACAAAAACCCCTTTAGCCGCCTGTTGCCCTTCTGCCTGCCCCCGACACGACCCTCCCCTGATAAATTTTTTTTACCACGAAAAAACCCCCCTCGACTGCCTCCCAACAAGTCACTTTCAGGGGTACGACCGGGTGGGACCCCGCCGCAGAAATCTATCCCGCCTTTTTGGGCGGGGGGGGCTCGGGTAAAAAAAGGAACCTACTTAGATTCCGCCCCGGGTTGGGGCTTTGCCATCGCTTGCGGTGGGCCCAGAAGATCATTTAACCCTCCGACCGTGACGAAAAGACCCGGGGCCATGGATCCCCCCAAAGGTGCCTCTGCCGCCCGAGGGGCCCCCTGCCCTCACCACCAATCGGGGGAAAAACCCCAGTCGCAAAAAGATCGCCCAGCAGTCGGTCATCTCTCTGCCATGATGCAAAAAAAAGGTTTCCCCTGGCCGCCCAGAAAGCAGAAACCCGCTCCGGGCTCCCGCTGCACCTTGGGTTTTTGCCCGGGACCGCGGTAAAAGGCTCTGTCTGTCTAGGGGTCCAAGACGGGGGGGACCCCCAAGGGCCCTTACGGGGTTTTTATCACCCCAATCCTCCCTCATTTTTGTTTAATGGGCAAATTTTTTTTTCCCCCAACGGGGGCGGGGGGGGGGGGGGGGGGGGGGAAGGGGTAAAAGGGGTGGGTTCTGCTCCGCCTTTCTCTCCGGGAAAGCCCGGGGCCTGGGGGCCCCCCCTCTGGGGGGGGGAAGACCCATCAGGCCCAACCTTCCCCACATTTCCTCCCCGGGTTTCGGGAAAGGTTTTGGGGGAACCCGCCCGGGTTTTCTGCCAGGACCCCCCTTGTTAAACCTGCCCCCAAGGAACTCATTTTGTAGCGACTATGGGGTTTCAGTTTCCGCCCCCCTTACCCTTGAACTGTCCGGGGGAATGGGGCCGCTCTGGGGGTTACCTTTAAAAAGGGCCCTCCGGTAGGGGGGGGGGGGGGGGGGGGGTGGTTTTAAAGATGCTTGGGGTGCCAAGAACTTCCGTCTTCCCTTAGCGATTTTAAATTTAAAGGGGCCCAAACCCAAACATTGCCATACGTATACTAAAAGGCAAGGGGAGCTTCGGGGGGAAAATGTGAGAAAAGGACCACGTCGGTTCCCCCCCCTTGCCCCAGTGTTCCAAAACCCAATGCTATCATCCCCAAAACACCCATGAGGAGCCTATGAAAGTGACCGGAAACAATTTTCGAGCAAAAATTTTGCCCGACGACGATTGAGAACCCGTGCCTCTACTGGGGCGGTTTCAGGGCATTGTCCCCATTGTTCCAAAAAGGGGGGAAACGCCTGCACCCAGCCCTAGGGGAAAGGGGCGGCCCTGGGTTAAAATTTGCTCCTCTTGGTCTAAACGTTTGCCGGTCCCTTTCATAGCGGGCCCTCCGGATTTCCTTTCCCATTTTTCCAAAAGCCTTCCTGGATTGGGCTCAGCCGGGAATTTTATCCCCCAGTCCTTGGTGTTGCAATCCCAAACCTTTTCCGGGGGTCCTTTTGGGAAAAGTCACTGGTCATTTTTCCGGTCAGGGGGAGAATTTTTAAAGTGTTACCGTACGGGTATATCACCCCGGGCCGCTGACTCCCCCGTTCGGAGCCCCCTGCATTGGGGAGGAAGTTTTCCCTTTCCCTTCCGGGGTTGCCCCGTCTTCTTCAGCATTTTCTCCGGGGTTTTCCGGGGTTTGCGGCCCTCCACCCCCCTACCGGGTTTTGGAAAATTGGAAAAGTAACCCGCTGGGGCCAAGTGTTTTGAGTCGTTTGGGGCCCCCCTTCCCAGCTCTCTTTTCAAAGGGCCCCACGAGCCCCTGCCCGGGCCTTCCGGCTAAAATATAAAGAGTTCGTCGATGTCTTCCCCGGAGAAAAAAACGGGCCCCTTTCCCCTCCTAATCGGCCCAAAACGACTGCCCTTTGACCAAACTGCGGGGTACCAGCCCCCCCCGGGGCAGAGTTATCCGCTATCCATTCCCGGAAAAAAGGGGCCATGTCGGAAAAATGTCAAAAAAAACCCTTTCCAAAAAGGGGTTTCCCCCGGGAAAACCCTCCTTCCGCGGGTGGGGATTTTTCTTCATAAAAAGAAGGAGGGCTCTTACGGCCCTGTATTGACTACCGGGGATTATAAAACATGGTAAAGAATCATTACCCTCTACCCCTGATCCTAAAAATCCTTTTTCGCCTGTGGGGGGGGAAGATCTTTTTCCCAAATTGGTTTTGAGGGGGGGGCCCACAATCTGGTCCGTTTTCCGAAAAGGGGGACGAATGGAAAAAGGCCTTTTAAACACAAAGGGGTGGACACCCTTTTTAATACTTGTTCATGCCCCCTTTGGGCTGTTTCAATGCCCCCGGCCATTCCAGGAAATTGTAAATGAAAATTTTTTAGGGACTCCTTTACACCTTTTGTCGGGGGTCTACTTGGCGATATTTGGGTATACTCGCCCCCAAACCCGGAGGGCCGCCCCCAACTTCATGCCGCCCCTGTTGGGGACCCTTTTTTTGGGCCCAAACACCTGAAAGCCGCTGGGGGGGGAAATGTCCCCTTTCCCCCAGACAAAATCTACCATTTCTTGGTTAAAGTCATCTCTGACAAATTTAAGGCCCAAAAATAAAGGGGGGGGGGGGGGTGGGGAAAAAAAAACCGGGAAAATATCTGCCGTTCTACAATGGCCACGCCCAGTAAGCCTTTGGGGCCTTTCAACGTTTTTTTGGCTTTTTTAACTACTATTGGCAGTTTAAATTTCCCACTTCCCCCAAAACTGGGGCCCCTTTTGTGGCTCTCATAAGAAGAAAATCCAAACCCTAGAAGTTGGCCACCCGAAGCGGGGGCCTTTTTCGCTAGACGGGGGCGTTCTCTGTTGGGGGGGGCGATCCCACGCAAAAGGGGCCGACGGGAAAAACGGGGCACTTTGGTTTCCTACCCAAAACTTTTTCCCGGCCCGAAAAAGGAATTAAAACTTTTGGGGGTCGGGAGCTACTGGCCATTAAATGGGTTAGAAAAAATGGGGTATTTTGCTGGAAAGGTGGGGCCCGGGATCCCCTTTGTTTTTTCTAATTTAGACCATAAAAAAACCTTCAAAATCTCCAGTTCCCGCCCCAACGACTTTTTCCCCGGCCAGGGGGTCTCTATTTTTTTCCGATTTATTTTTTCCCGATCCACTTCCAAACCCGGGAAAAGAATGTCAAGGCTGGTTTCCTCCGTTGCACGATGTTTCCCGGGAAGAAGGGGGCCCCAAAAAAACCATTTTTAAACCCCCCGAGGCCCTTGTCTCCGCGCTCCCGTTTTACCTTGGAAAGTCCCGCCCGGTTAAAAATACGGGGGCCCCCCGATCCGAAGAAAAGTCTTGAAGTGGGGACCCTTGTTCTTTGGGTTGGGGCCGGCATCCTGGGCCCCTAAAAACTTTCCTTTTGTCTCCCGGTTCTTTTGGGGGCCGGGACCTGCCAGGGATTTTCAAGGAGTTCGTTGGGGTCCCCGCATTCACCTGTGCCCGTAATAAGACAAACCCCGTTCACAAAACCGGGGGGATTTCTGCAAACCGCTTTCCCATCCCCCCCCATCCCCGGTCCCCACGTGGCCATTTTCTTTTTTAACCGACCTCCCTCCCTCCCTCTTTGGTTTAAAACCCCCATCTGGGGGGTTTTCGGATCGATTTTTCGAAAATGCCGCATTTTTTCCCCTTGCCAGGGGCCCACCCTCTGCCCCACGGCCCGGCCAAACGTTTTTTACCACCAAATTTTTTGCTGCCGGGTTACCCTGCAAATTGTCCCTTTGGGTGTGGGGTTCCCCTTTTTTTCTAAAAATTTTTGGGGGGCGGCCCTTTTTTCCCAAATCCAGGGGAAGCCCCGGGCTTCTCCTCGGGGGAAACCCCCCCCAAGAATGGCAGGGAGGGGGGGTCAATCAAGGGCCCGGGAAAAATTTTTTGTCCACTTCGTCCGGCCCGTAGGAAAGACTGGTTTCCCGGGTTGCCCGTCTTTGGGGGGAGTTCTTTTAAACTCCCCCAGATTCTGGGGGTCCACGGGTGCCCCCCCCTTCTTTCAAAGTGTACGGTAGGCATCCCCGCCCACCTCTCCAAAATTTTTATTCCCTGTCTGAAAGGGCCCCGGGATGGTTTTGTTGGGGCCCCGGTTTTTTAAAAATTGTTTGGGGCCCCCACTCGCCCCGTCGCTGTTCGAGCTTCGGCACGCACTAAGACCCCCAAAGGGGGATAAACAAAGGGTTCTCCCCCAGTTTTTTCCCCCGGGGGGGTTTAAAGGGGTGGTTGCGGCCCGATATGTTCCCCCTTAAAATTTTCCCAAATTTTAAAAACCCGGGGCCCCCCCCCCCCCCCCCCCCCCCAACGTGGGTCCATTCGAAGTCTTAAACGCAATTTAAAACCCTGGCCTATAAAACTCGGCCCCCCAAATTCCCTCGCATTCCCTAATTCCTTTCATGTTTTTACTTCTCCCAAAAATTTTGGTTCTGAACCTATCTCTGGATGATTTGCCCCCCCTAAAACGGGGGCCCATGCCTCTAAGTCCTTTTTTGGTCAAAAAAGATCTTGGGGATGTGGAGAACTAGAAAGGGGAAAACCCGGGATTTCCCCGTTCGATTGGAAGGGGTTCGGGCCGAGGAAGGTCCTGGGAGCCAGAGGAGAACATTTGGACCGAAATTATCCAGAAGTTCCTTAGTCCCAAAGAAGGGGGGGGCCAAAAGGGGAAACTTTTTCCCGGAAAGCCCCTGCGACCCCGTCCAGGTCCCAGGCGCATCCCTTTCCCCTCATCTGAGGGGGTGCCGCGTCCCGCATGTCAGGGCGCAGGGCGCTCATTTTCCCCTGCTCCCTTTGGGGGGCTACTTACCCGGGCCCCGGGCCCCGCTGCAGCTCTGTCCCCGGGCCCCAGGCAGTCCCGCTTCCCAGGGGGCGTGCGGCCGGGGGGTTAACTTACAAAAGGGCCCGGGAAACCGGGAATTGGCTATTTTCCGGGCGCTTTCCCCCATTTTAAACCCCCCTCTTCCTTGGGTTTCCCTGCTGGGTCTTTTTTGGCCCAAAAGCCTATTGAAAAAAGCTTTTTCCCGAGTCTTTTTCCCGATTACCGTTTTACCTACCGTTTGCTTCCGTTCCTCGCCAAAGAATCCTTGCCGCCTTTTCCTGGGCCTTCTGCCTGTCCCCGTCACAAACCATAGCCGCCCCCGCCTGACGATTTTGTACCACGTTTCACCTGGCTGCCTCCGCAAGCAAGTCACCTCCCGGGGGACGAAACCCGGTAGACTCGCCCCCCGCAGGAAATCCATCCCGCCTTTCGGGGGGCTCGGGGAAAACCAGGAAACCCACTTAAAATTTTTTCTCCCTGGCGTGGCTTATACCATCGCTTGCTGTGGTCCAGAGGATCCACTATCTCCGACCCTGACAGTACCCCTAAAAACAGATTGAAAATAATTTGACAATAGGGACATGTTAAACTATTGTGTGTCCTGCAACATGACGGGTGTCTTCAAACTTGTAATCAGTCAATCTACCTATTTAAAGAGTCAAAAGTAGTTGCTGTGCTGTTTGGTATCATGATGTGTAAGGGCGTGTTCACTCCGTGTTACAAGCGCTTTTAGGATCCGTCTTGGGGTCCGCTCTGTCAGTCCCAAAGACGGATCTAAACAATTAGCAGTGAGATATCCCCTCTTGTATGGGCTGCATCAGCTCTTCAGGTTGCTATGGTTACAGACCTGTTCAATCTCTCATGATAGTCCGCTAGTACTGGTTGTTATAGCTACAGACCTGGCTTGTACTGCATCCTAGTAGAAGCCAGTAAACCGGACTGAGGTGAGATGAATCAATGTAGTGAGACGACCCTTTTTAAGGTCTGTGAGACTGTAGTCAACTTCCCTGGAAAATTGCTGACAATACGATAATATGACAGCGTGATGCTACAAATGGTAATTAAAAGGCCTGGAACAAGTACCATAGAGATTAGCGGTACATTCAAAGATAAAACTACGTCAGTGTCAGACCGCACAATTCATTGCTGTCTTTGCTGTAACGGATTTAAAGGGGGTTTTCCCACTATAAACATCATATCTGTAATTATGGGGACAGTAAAAATAAGCTTTGCCCTCTATACCCATACAAAGTTTGGCGCACTAAACTCTATGTAATGCGCCAATCATTTTCATACATATTGTCATATTCTACCCTTATCTATATAGAACTAGGGTGTCGGCGCTAAGTAAAAAAAAAGGTGCAATCGAATTCATACAGGTCTTCACTTATGCTTGCAGTGATTGCTTCAAAAGGTTGTGCAAAAAAATATTAAGTGAAGGGCACCATCATTTTTGTGCAGGCCAGTTTCATTTGGTTGTTTTTTAAATGTTTGAGAGGAAACACAATTCAAAAGCAATGTTATTTTCATTAGTTGATTTTAAGTAAATTTAAATTTCTTATTAGTTTGGTCACATTCAAGTTATTTCAGTGACCATTGTGAGTTCTGATTTATTTTTTTAAACAACAATTTGCACCAAATTTATAGATTACATACAGATGGGATTTTTGTTTCAAGGTTCAATGTGTCATAAACATTTTTCATTTTAGTTCTTCTTTCTTTAATAGAATGGAACCAACAATTTTGTCCATGTGTGTAGTCAGAGGCGTAACTTGAAGCTCCTGGGCCCTAGTGCAAAAAGTGAAATGGGCCCCCCCGCTGCCATGTGCCACTTCCAATGCTGGTATCTCCTTATGTGGCATGAGGGCTTTTGGGCCCCCTCAGGCTGAAGGGCCTGGTAGCAACTGCTACCTCTGCACCCTCTGTAGCTACGCCCCTGTGTGTAGTAGATAAAATTGGAAAAAGACCCAAGTCTGTTGAGTCCAACCTATAACTCTATTGTGTTAATCCAGAGATAGAGAAAAGTCTTTCTGATATGGATGCTAAATGCCCCATATTAGAGTAAAAAATACCTTCCCTAATTCCTGAATCAATGTCTCATCTGCCCAAAACTACCTGTAACATTATATATTTCAAGAGAGCATCTAAGCCCTCATTGAACTTATGAGTTTGGAATCCACCCTTGTGGCAGTGAGTTCCATAGCAGAGTAGAGTAGTGTCCAGTAAACAATAAAGTGGACAGAATGCCTGTTGGAGTGGCTCAGCTAATCAGCAAAGGTATTGTACCAAATGTTTGAACTATTGTAAGGATAGGCCATGAATTTTATAGTCCCAAAGAATCCCTTTAATTTAGACATTTTGGGCGACATGCATGAGCAGGGCTGCGCCAGAAGTCTGGCGCCTTTTCAGCCCAAAAACTAGCGCAGAATATAGGCCCGTTCGCTATATTTTTAATCAGGCACACTCCAGTCTCAAGCGCATTACAAAGTGTCTGCGGCACGCCTCCAGCATGCCTGACTTCGGGGGCGTGCTGGAGGCGTGTTGCACTACAACCGTATGAAGCTATAGATTTATAGCTTCAGTACGGAAAATCCAGGCCATTACTGCTGGAACAGGTAGAACTCTTTAAAAGTTGGTTTACCTGAGCCAGAATTGTCGGTTTTGCGCTAGAATGCGCCTGATTGCGCAGTAGACCAGGTTCATAGATTCTGGCGCATTCTACACTAATATTGTGCGCCAAAAAAAATCATACATGTCCCCCTTTATTTGTGTTTGCCTATGTCTCTGTAGTTCTGGAGTTTAGAGCATTAAAACTGTTTTGTTCAGCACCACTAGATGGCATGTTTCTTCCATGTAACTAAAAACCTATAATTTAGGATCTGAGAAAAACGTGTTCAGCTAGAATATAAAGTCTCTACTATATGAAATTATACACATGCATCAGAGTGGTGACAGGGGTTAATTGAATTACCTATATTTGTGGGTAGATAAAAGAAAGACCAAAGCACCATCAAGTAAACTAATGGAGAACATAATAAAGGTTGCTAGTTGATGTTCCACCTCTTCATTCATCCCTGGAGTAACTTGTAAAGAAGATGTAGTTTCCGTTATATATTAAATGATCATATATTATGCACAGACAATGCTTAAAATATACCCACCACTCCATTTAGAGTTCATGATGCACTAAAACGTTCTAGTACTTTAGGATAACCCCGTCAATAATATCCATACCTTTGCCACCTAAAAGAACCCAGAACAATTGGAGGACATATGTCAAGTCACAATACAGTCCTACAAGTAAGGGTATGTTCACACAGCATATTGTGGCGCATACCTGTGTGTGGCACAATACGCCTGCTATTGAAGGTACGTGCTGGCCAGTACATACTTTCAACAGCACTACAGCCTGGCTTCCTATTATTTTTTTTTCCCCGGCATGTCACTTCTTTTAACGGGGAATACGCTGGGTTGCCGTAATTGCCATAATTACGCCTCGAAGTATGCACCGCAAATACCTAGTGTGAACATACCCTAACAGGCTCCTGTAAGAAGCAGTCTTGTTGATGGTAATCACATTTTATTTACACAATATTTATTGAAGCAAAAAAATTAAAAAATGTTAAGATGTTATCCAGGATTAAAAAAGATGGCTTCTTCTCATTGTTTATGCTGTGTATGGTATTGCCACTAAATCCCATGCACAGCTTGCCTGCAATACCAGATAGAACCCATGGACAAATGTAGTGCTGTTTTAGGAAGATGCAGCCATTTTTTTTAATGATTTTAAGCTCCTTTATTCTATTAGTCATTGAGGGTCTCAATAAAACATCAGAAGATGTGTAAAGGTATGCTTTATAAGGATTGTCAAAGTGCTAGAAAAAAACCCTCTGTTACAGGTATATGTGTCAGGTAGTGTTGCAAATCTGACCTAAATCCGAGCGATTAGGTTCAGGTCGATGAAAAACAATTTTTGTCAATAATGCCCCCTCCCCCCCCCAAAAAAAATAGCTGGTTACGATATCCCTAATCCTATATTTTTTCTGGTTTTTGGTTGGTTTTCTTACCCATTTCTGGGCGCTCAGACATTACTTCTGTCTGACGTCATTTGGAGCCCAATGCAACATAAGTGTTACCTTTGTTGAATCAGAAGTGACATCAGATGAAGTGACATCAGAGTAACCATGTTGCGGGACCAGAAGTGACAGGAAATTGTTAAAAGGGATTCCCACGAATGAATATGCACACCACAGATCACTCACAGCTAACTGCAAACCGATTGTGCATAAGAAGCACACTCACTCGTCTATATTCAGAACTCCCATAGATGTGAATCGGGAAAACGGTTGCAAATGCCGCCCTCTTGATTCACATGCATGGCCAGTTTGCTGTATATCTTCATTTGTGGGAAACCCTTTAAGTTGACCCATTCTAAGCCAGTGGCGAACTCTTACCCTAACCCCAATTAAGGGGGAAATGTATGAAGATCGGCGCGTCGAAGCGCCTGTTTTCACATTTTTTTCTGTGCCAAAGTGCGCTCTTACATGCGGGGCAAACGTCGACGCCTCCGACAGACAGACCACATTGAAATTTGGTTTGCCTGTTGGAGCTCTAATGCGCCTCACTTTGCCGACCCGCATTCATACATGCGTCGGAGATTTCAAATGTGGTGCGTCCCGCCCCAGAACGCCCACAGAACTCCCCTTCATGTTAGGCGCATAAGTGGCGAAGCTTGCGCCTAACAGCGCATTCCTGCGTTCAACAGCGGAGTCGGCACAGTGAGGCACATTATACGCCTGAAAACAGGTGAAACCCCCGATTATACATGTTGCCCTTAGTGTTAGGGTTATGGTGACGGTAAGAAAAAAGGCTAGGTTAGAGTTAGAGTGAAAAAATTTGGGTTTAGTACCGTATGTCCCAAACAACCATTTTTTTCAAAAGTTTAGTCCAAACAGTGTTGAACCAAATAGGGACATGATCGAACAGCACAAATAATAGGCTATAGTAACATGAATCTGTAGTCTTCTTATCATAGAACCAAAATCCTCAACCCTTAGAATAAAGGAGCCATATTGTGATGTGACTTTGTGTTTTTAATTCATGAGCCCTTGTTGAGCTGGAAAGTACAACACAGCCCAACTCAAATGTAGGTATGTTGCAAGTCCCTGCACAGCAGGTGACCAGGAGCTTTGCTGTGCAGAAAACAATACAAACAGACCTTATATATTTACTGTTTTTTACCATTAGGCCTTGTCCCCACGGCACCGGTTTGTGGCCGGTTTTTCAGACGGTTTGCGATTTTGAAAACCGTCTGAAAAACCGTCCGCAAACTTTTATATGGGCCGCAATGGAAAAACCCTGCAGCAGTCCCCACTGCATGGCTTTTCCGTCTGGCGGTTTTTCAGACCGCCGACGGCCCTAAAAACATTCTACATGTTCATTCTTCTGTCCAGTTTTCGGATGGAATATGAACAAGTGAATGCGAAGGGGGAGGGCTTTTCTCTGCTAGTCGTGGAGAAAAGCCATCCTCCTGCGACCGTGT
This sequence comes from Phyllomedusa bahiana, assembly GCA_025379985.1. Lineage (NCBI taxonomy): Eukaryota > Metazoa > Chordata > Amphibia > Anura > Hylidae > Phyllomedusa > Phyllomedusa bahiana. The sequence goes on along the minus strand of JAODAL010041249.1, from coordinate 16,710 downwards.
GCACGGCACAAAAACCGGACAAATACCAGTCGGATAAACCGACCGTTATTTGTCCTGTGCCGTGGGAACACGTCCTTAATCTCCATTTATTTTAATACATCAAATGTCCTAGTTTCATCAAAGCTGCACAACCTCCTGTGCAGCTAACATTCTAACATTCTCACCACAAGGATTAGCTTAAACATGTAGCTACTGGTAATTGAAGAGATTTTCTAAATATATTGCTTTACTTTTTTGGATTTGTTCATAGATCTTATCTACTCTGAGTGCACACAGGTTTCTCTAGGTTACCGTCCTGCTCTCCCCTTCTCTCTCTGCTTTGTCTTATCCGATAGTAGTGATGAAGACAGGTCAGACTGCTGAGATCTTGAGAGCAGAGTGTGTTATCTCAAACAAGTAATTAGTCTCCTTTCTTCCTTTACGTTGAGTTCTGTACTTCTAGATAACATCCCCTGCTCTCATGTCAGTGCTTTTAAAAGACCTGTGGATGCTGAGTTTATATGCAAAACACTGTCATAGAAGCATCCACAGCGTGACCAGGAAGAGACAGCATGCATGAAGCTTTTGGCTCTGAAACAGTGTGGTGAGACAACCCCTTTAACCTCATGTTCACATTTGCATGTGACTTTTCTGTCTAGGGTCTTGTTGGTGTTTCTGTTACTTTTGGCAGCAAGAATACCACAGCATGCCATGAAGGTGATTGGTCAGTATTACCCATTAGGCATCTTTCAAACCTACTGCATGATGGAGTCAATATAGCACATGACTTTTATTACAAACAGAAGCAACAAGACAGATAGATGTGAATATAGTCTAAATTGTATAACACGTATATCTAAAAGGTAAAGTGTAGTCCCCTTGAACTGCCTTCTCAGCACAAGGTATGACAGTGCATCATCATTGTAGCTGTGTATTGTGTTGGCCACAGAAGGTAGTAGAAGGGTGAAGAAATCAGGTAATACCGTTTTAGAGGATAACTAATTATATTTAAAGGTCTGTTTTCAAGAATACAAGTTCTGTTCATCAACAATCTGTAAAATCACAGCCTTTTATGCATAATAGATAGTGATCTTCAAATGATCTTAAAAATCTTTAGTATCCACAACCTATTTGGGCGTCAGCCACTGCAGACGTATCCTGGGAGGTTCCTAGTTAATCCTCCTTAGAAGCTAATTTCCATAAACATGAGCATAGTCCTTTGTATATAGCAAACTTTCTTGTTACTTATGCATAAATATACAAAAACACTTCATCGGCTATTAGGCCATGCGTTTGTACCTTATGTATTTTCGTTCGTGTGACGCTCAGCCTCTCAGGATATCTGAAAAGTAGAGTCCTTTATAGCATATGGCCGGGATGGTGATGTCACTCCCTGTTGTGTCTTGCTAGCAGCACAGGAGCTTGTTTATCTATGTTACTGTTTAACCCTTTAAAGCTCTGTTGCCTTCTTCCCTACTGTTTAAATCTTTCTACTAGCAATGTCCATCTAACAGGCTCAGCTAGGAATAGTTGAGCTGATATGCCAATCACTGCTTTAGAATTACCCAGGAAGTGGGAGCCTGAAGCTGGTTGTACAGCGCAGACTATGTGAAACAGCATGATGAGAACAGTCCTTTAAAGCCATATCCAATATATTATAGAACCTTGAAACATGAAGATATATTTTAGGCCAAGTACGTATTAGGGAACTACAGGCTTGGTTTAAAATCCCTGGTCATGTTTTGAGGCTCTTTAATGGGCCGAATATGACTTTAAAGGTTGCTACTTCCAATAAGTAGTGCTGGAGTCCTAGCTCCCTTACCTGATAAGGCAATTTAAGAGGGGCTTGCTATTTACGACAGTTCCAGAAATAAACAAACTTTCTGACAGGAGGGGCATTAACTCTTGTTCTTATCATTTTGGTGTCAGGGGGCTAATTTGCAGCCTTCACAGACAGGCCAGTTCAGCCATATGTGGCATAGAAATACTGTAGCATGTATGTTAAGACAATATTGTAAAGTATGACATTTTGCATTAAAGGGGTTTTGCCACAATCTAATTTCCAACCTTTTACATCCAGCTCTTCAGCTATGTGTGCTCAGAAGGGGGCGTGTGTGATTTCTTTGAATTGCATATCATGTGACCCAGCAGGATGACATCACCATGCCTTTCCTCTATCTAGTCAAAGAAATATATGTTTATGTATAGAGCTGTGCGTAGCTACAATGTAGCTCACAGCACAAGGGTCCTAGGTTCAAATCCCTGCAGGTACCAAACCTATGGATTTTATTTCTCTTTATCAATGCACATACCTCATTGAGGTTTCCTTTTTTTTTTTTTTATTTGCACTGTTTGACTAATTATTAAGGGGTATAGAGGGTAGGAGTAGAATGACAGCAACAGGGTTTGAACACTCAGTAGCTGCCTGAGAGGAGAGGTGATGTCTGAGCATGTCTGGCCAGGACTGAAGAACTCTCAGCACTGGTCGGAAACAATGGATCATTAAGGGAGCAGCTAAAACAAAAATGGTACAGATTTTAATAATGATGAATGGTGAAAATTGTATTATTTAATTTGCAAGCTTCCCATGTAAATTTTACTTTGTGGCAGAACTCCTTTAATTAATATTTCCTTTCTTTCTTTTCCTTCTGAGTCTTGAAATGTTTCATTTATAACATAATCAACAAATCTTCAAGTCACTTTGATATCTGTCCTGCTGCTAGTATTACTGAATTGGTACGTGTTCATGTGCTGATTGGGTCTTTGTTATGTTTCCCCGCATAGAGCCCAGTGATGGGACATTGCACACACATAATCAAATATACGTAATTAGAAGACCTGCAGGAACACTTCCCCCTGACTCTGTGTACCTGCTATGATTGTGGGACAGGTACAGCCAATGGTGTGAATGTGCCTGCAGGTCTTCCACCTGTAGTGCAGCAGGGTGAGGAGCCATTTCTTGATGGAGCCTTTATGGCACTGCAGACAATGAATGAACCAGTCTGTCTATAAAGGCCTCTAATTAGTCCACCCGACAAGAAACTGATAAGAACAAGAACTAATGCCTATCCTACCATGTCTCACAGGTCTGCAGTTTATTTCCTAAAATGTTGTAAATAAAAGGCCCTTTTTCAATGGCTTTATCTGCTTATCTAGCATTGATATATTTTTATATATATATATATATATATATATTTATATATATATAATTTTTTTTTTAAAACTTATTTTTATTAAAACCTCCGGTGTCATGAACATCTTGAACAATAAATCATGATACACATACATGTCTTGTACATATCACATTTAACAGGTAAGTATTCTGGTACGAATCTTATTCCATACATAGGAAGTAAGTTTTATTACGGTATTTTAAAGACTGCGGACAGGCTGTGATGCCTGTCCAGTGCTCCAAAACTCCTCCACTGCGTATTGGATCAGGTTTTTTTCCCCTGTATCCATGGAGTGTCCACGAAGTATCCAGGAAGAACATTAAAATAGTAAACGGGTGACAGCTTGTTCCCGGCTTCCAGCATGTACCTCAATTCGAAGTTATTGCTACCCAAAAATATGGGAATAACCATCCTATCCCCTTGAGGGAATAGGAGATACTTTGATATCTAGGGAAAATGTTTGTAGGAGCGTTATCTAATTAAGTAAGATGCTGTTTCCATAGTATATTTTCTATATAGGGGTCAACGGATTGGCTGGTATCATTTTGTATTTGAATCCATTTCCTACCACTGATACCAGCCGGTGTTCCCAAAACAGACTCTAAGGTTTTCCCTAGCTGTCCTTGGTAGTGTATTAATCAGCCTCTCCCATAAGTCAAAAAAGTGTTTCACCTTTTTTTCCTTACACTGCATCGCATCGATCCAATCCATTCTTAAGATTTAGAAACATTTATCCATAAATAATTTCATGGATGGGCGCACCGGCTGTACCCATACCTGCAAGGCAGCTTTCCTTGCAGCCGTGGACATTACGTGTAAAAGACGCCTGTCCTTGCGTGTGAGTTTTAGAGTGTCTCCTCCTGTGTGTCCAAAGAGTGCCCATGATGCTGAGGGGATGAAATCTGGTACCAAGAAGTGCTGTATGTACGCCACTATGTTGTCCCCAAAAAATTTGGATTTCTTGGCATTCCCACGTGCAATGATACAACGTGGCCTCTGGGGTGCCACATTTAAAACACATTGATATTTTTTTTAAGTGTTTTTTTCATTTTTCAGTTTCCAGTATAACATTTTGTCTGAAAGGAACTAGTTATTGTCAAACATTTATCTTCAAATATGCTCAGCTTAGAAGACAGGATTGTCCAACTCATTTTTGACCTGAGTGCTACAACAGCATTTTGGTTACTCTAAAGGGATCGTGAGGGCATCATGTATTCAGCTGAAGGCCAAAATGTTCTTTGAGGTTATAAAACAGCCAGCTCCTTCCACCTCTTTAGCATACCTCCCTACTGTCCCGACCTGGCAGGGATAGTCCTGATTTGGGGACAATGTCCCGCTTTCCCGGGATGGCTAGGAGGAGTCCCAATTTTTAGGGATGTCCTGGGGATCCAGGGCATATGTAGGGACGCAAAAACAGTGTACACAGCCTCACCTGCCGGCTGTACAGTACAGGGGCGCAAGGGAAAGTCAGAAGATGCTCTCCTCATTTCACTGACGGAAGGGGGGCTGGCACTGTCCCCTCATTTACACTGTTCAGAGTGGCTCCGGGGGTGGAGGCAGCCGCAGCCAGACCGCAAAAGACGCAGAAGGCGGGCAGTGGTCTGTCACTCCCTCCCTCTCTGTTACTCCCCATCCCTCCCTGTACCCCACTGGAACCCCCCCACCCGTCTTCCCTTCTTCCCTGACCATCGCACTCGAAACCCACCACAATCCCATGTCCCTTTCTGAATCTCCCCACTCTCCCTGTCCCCCCCCACTCAACACCCCCCAGCTGATCCTCCTCCCTCTATGAACCTCCTATCCTTCCCCTTCCTCCACAACTGTGGGGTGGTGATATGTAGTCAGGGGGGATACAGTTTGTGGTGGTATTTTTGGGGTCATATGTGGTGTTGATATGGGGTCATGATGTGGTGGTATTATTCAGTCACTATGTGGTGGTGATATGTAGTCATGGTGGGGTTCTATTCAGTCACTATGTGGTGATGATATGTAGTCATGATGTGGTGATATTATTTGATCTTTGTATAGTGATATCAGTGATAATATCAGTCGTGGTTTGGTCAGTGACAATACGGTGATATTTGCTGTATAGCGGTATTATGTGGTCACTAAATGACCATTATATAGGGGTATCATCCATAGAACATTGTCTTACATCTATTTGCATGGTTTTCTGTATATACAATACATTACTTTATATAAATACATATTGATATACCCCATTAACGCCGCTGTTGTGTTGGCGCTGGTCTGCTAGAGGGGGTGGGGCATGATTCTGTTAGGTTGGGCATGGTTATAGGTGTGTCCTGATGTGACCCCATTTTTTTGGGCGTGGCCTGATGTGATGTCATGTGTGGCGTGGTTAGAAGCATGGCCTAATGTGTCTTTGCAATCTCCAAAAGTTGGGAGGAATGTCTTTAGCACCGACATTCCTGCCATGGAGGGTGGCTAAGGTGCCTGGGTAGGGCTGTCGGAGCTGTGCCACTTCCTGTGAGTTGCTGAACAGAGCGTTGTGGAGGTGCGCCGTAGACGTCTGAATCCGAGATGGTGCCTGCTCCCTGTACTTATTCCAACGTGTTCAACAAGTGCTGGCTGTGTCTTCTGCGCAATGTGCAGAACTGGTCTATTTGTGTCTGAACCTTGCCCTCCCTGCTATACTGAGTAACATCAAATGACATAGTAGCCAAATTTAAAGGGGATGTATCGCTTCATCAGTTCGGCTGTTTTCTTGAAGCTTAATTCTCTCATTTCCTGAATGAGTTTCTTCCCCTCCCAGCTGGGTGTTTCTTAACTGAAGGGGGATGACATCATCCCCCCCTTCACTGTTCATGCTCGCTCCCGAGTCAGTGTGCTCTTACCCCTCCCCTCTCTGTCTGAGTCCACATGTCACGGTGTCCTCTCCCTATGCAGTCTTATTTTGTAAGAGCTATTTACATACCACATGCCTGCATTCAGTCTAGACAGCCTTCTATGAACTCAGAGCACTGATCTCTGTTACAGTTGAATCCAGTCTTCTACGAACTCATCCAGAGCAGCACAGATCTCACTGCTATGTTTAAACGCAGGAGCATTTAGGCACCGAGGCACAATTCCGCTGTTTTCTGATTGTAGAAACAGCTGCAGTGTTAGTGTGTTTCTTCTTGCTGTGCAGAGTGAAATGCTGCCGGCCCCTTATTCTGAGTGACAGAGGCAGCCTAATGCTCCGTCTATGTTTACACTTAGGCACTGAGGCACAATTCTGCTGTTTTCTGATTGTAGAAACAGCTGCAGTGTTAGTGTGTTTCTTCTTGCTGTGCAGAGTGAAATGCTCCCGGCCCCTCATTGTGAGTGAGAGAGGCAGGAATGCACGCTCCCGTGAATATGACCGGGGGCCAGACAGAATGTAAATTAGTAGAGCCGTCAGCCAGTGACATGAAAGGAGGAGAAATCGGATCGGCACTGGGGAACTGTGTTTACAGAAACAGAAGATAAGGGATCCTGTGAAAACTAGACAGCTTTGCTAATGGCATCCAATTGCAAAATTGCTTGTTTTCACTGTCCCCTTATTCTGAAGGCCATTTAATGAAATGATACAACCCCTTTAAGTTTGACACGTGCTCTCAGAAGTATCGCCAATTCTGGACTACTCCACCATCATGCCAGCAGAGGGCACTGGGTGTCTATTCTTTTTACTAAGTGAACAGGAAGCAACTAGAACACAAAGAGCTCCGAGCGTCTATACGATCTGTTGTTCTATAAAGCAATAAAGCTTATTTTCTTCAAAAGAAAAAAAAAACATAATCTAATTACTAGTAAATAAAGAGACAGATTGTTCTCACATGTGTTCATTATTTCCAGAGCAGCTGTAGATTTCATATGCTGAATATTCATATTCTGTAGGTGCCTTTGTATGTGCTGCGATTACAGTAAAGCAGCTGGCTGAATGGGATTTCACGTGGATGAAACAATGTTTAGGGAAAATAACAACAAAACGTATTTCCACTTCTAACTACATTTCACAATTTATGTCTATGCGAAAAGTTGGAAATATGTTGCTTTATTCTTTTTGTGCCAATATTGATTTATTTTACACAGTTTTCTGCGGTTATATACACAGCTGCTTTCAACATTTTGCTGGTTGCTATTGGAAACAGACTGGTTTAGCTGTACTCTGCAGTCAGATATGTGACCTACCTGCTTAGTTCTAGCTCTGTAGCTGTCATCTGAGCTGACGCAATGTATTGCAATCTGGGAGCACATCAGAATAATGTACTAAGTAATGTCATTGTTATTCAAAGGGTTTTCTGCTGATAAATGATCAACTATTGACAGAGTAGGTGTTAAAGGGGTTGTCTCACTACATTGATTCATCTTACCTCAGTCCTGTTTTCTATGGTTTCACTTTGAATTCAGTGGCGTGTTTACTGGATTCTACTAGGCTGCATTAGAAGCCAGGTCTGTAGCTATAGCAACCAGTGCTGGCAGCCTATCATGAGAGATTGAACAGGTCTGTAGCTATAGCGACCTGAGGAGCTGATGCAGCCCATACAAGAGGGGATATCTAGGAATAGGTAGGACACTGTTAATGGACATATTTTGCAAAGTTACTTGCTTTAACATAAAAAGCAATCCTTGTAGTGAGACAACCCCTGTAAGTGTCTGATAGGTGGGGGGTCTGACTACTGGGACCCCTACCAATTACAAAATCTGGGGTCCTGAATCTTTAAATGGCGCAGTGTTCAGGTATGTATGTGCACTGCCACCCCAATGATGACAGGGACAGATGTGAATGATAATGATCTCTATACAGCGCTGCGGATTTTACCGGTGCTATATAAATAAAAAGGTGATAAAGATTATTACTCTTTTAGAAAACATTGCAATCAATATTAAAAACAAATATAAGAAACTTTGTAATATATCTCATTAGAGAAAATCTTTCTCTACTTGTTTCCCTTTTTTCCATTCTCACTTAAATATATCATTCATCAGTCAAAATCTGCTAAATTCAATTTAGAAATGGATGAGTTTACTGAAACGTCAGGTAACAGCTTCCCAATAAAGTAGGGAATAGGAAGGGAGGGTGGAGGGAGGAACTGCAGAATGAGCCAAAGGAAAAGCAAAACACACAGGGAACAACCAAAACCTCTAGTATATTATATCACATTCCAGTGCTTGATTCATAGTTTACAATAACCAGTACTTTTCTATGACATGCTCCTTGCTTCTCCATGAGGGTTTGCTATAGACATATATTGGAGCCCAATCGTGTGTGTACACAGTGTACGGGAGACCTCCTACATCTGGCCTCTACTCACTAGCTCAGGGAACTGCAAATTAAAGATTGAGCCTTTGGGGGAAAAAAATGGTCATAAATGCCATATGCAAATTGGGTAATAGTCGGAAATAATGCTAATCTTTATGTATACATACATGACAACTTATCCTGAAAAATTGCCTCGAAGTTCAGTTATACTTTAAAGGGATAGTCTCACTTCATGAAATCCTCTTCTCTGTTCGCTCGTAGCTCGCTGCGATCCAGCCCTGCATGTGAATGAGGAGGGCGGTGCTAGCGGCGTCATCCTCATTCACTTCTATAGGACTTCTAAGTATAGTCGAGTGTGTGCGCTTGGCTATCCTGGGAACTCCCATAGAAGTGAACGAGGAGGACGGCGCTAGCGTCACCCACCTCTTTCAGATGCATGGCCAGATTGCAACGAGCGACCAGAGAAGAGGATTTCATGAAGTGAGACAACCTCATTAAAGAGGTTTTTACAACAAGGTAGTCAGCTGGTTGGGGAGGTTCTAAAATAGGAATAAAAACCTCACCTTTTCAACCAGCTCCATTCCAGTGCCATTGCCACTGCAGCTCTTTATGTGACCCTACTGCAGTCTCTTCCTGGTGTGAGACCTCACTCACTTTTGTCCGCCATCTTGGACAGTCTCGGGGGGTCATTCAGCTCATGGATTGCAGTCCTTTGGTAGAATGTTTGGTACATCAACATAAGGCACTCTAACACCAGGCTTCTGTTTTAAACTGGCCTCAGCCAGCTTTATTCTTGGCCACAGATTACAGGAAACAAAACCACACACACAAAATCCTCGGCCGTCTAGTCACTGAATACATTTCACATAAATAGAGATCCTCTCTACATGTGTTCAGCCACATAAACACTCACTTTTACCAGTCTCCATTGGTTCAGGCTTGCTGAGGTCAGCCACCTGCTTGCCTGAAGCCTAAGGGTAAGAGCCTCTCCTCAGCTATTCTGTTGCTCTACTACCACGCCCCCAGATTACCCTCCAGGGACCTGCCAAAAGCTTGTCCTGGAACACGGGGAGTAGGCACCCACCCAACACGTTGCCTACTCCTGATAAGAGCCAACTCAGGAACAGCTGAAACAGCCGCACTACTATACCCGGTTGCCAACCGCTTACTGTGGCTGACGACATACATAAATGGCTCTTACCTCACCAAGGTCACGTAACCTTGGTGTCGTGTTGCTTGCAGGTATCCTGCTGTGCTCTAAACATATAATAGAGAACAGCCAGCCCAAGACTGACCTGTGAGATATGCTAGCAATACACGGATGAGTAAGGGCATGTATGTCATCTAAGCCCGAAACGTGTTAGCGTTGTGTTCTCCCTCCATGCCTCTATGCCATTGAGTTTTGCCACTGTTTTTTGACTGGTGAGTGTTTTTTTTTTTTGCCTTGTAATTTTAATGCTGCTTAATAAACTTTGTATGTTTTTTATTGGCCAACACTTTGCTGCGTGCTGTATATCCATATATTAAGTTCGATCCTGCTCTGCTCTACCTTGTGGCAAAAACATGCCTGAGGTCGCTCTGCCACACTGGAAATATTACATGTGACCGCTGAGGCACATGATGGGCTGCAGCATCATATGACCACTGATTGTGATGTCATCAGCGGGTACACAAGTTGAAAAGATGAGTTTTTTTTTTTATTTGTATATTATTACATGCATGTAGGACACAGCTGCCACTAGGGGAATATGGTTTTACAGCATCATGCTATTTTCAGGTTGCTAAGATAAGATACGGGATTTCCTGTCAGCAGGGGCGTAACTACCGGGGTAGCAGACATAGCAGCTGCTACGGGGTCTGGGCCCCGGGGCAACTGCTACTATGCCTGCTACCCCGTTAGTGCCACTCCTGCGCCCGACAGGAATGAACATAACAGTTCACTGCCGGCGGGGCAGAGCTGCAGGCAGGGCCGGGACAAGGCATTTTGGTGCCCTAGGCGAGTACAGCCAAGGGCGCCCCCCCCTCGCTCTCAAAAAAATACCCCCCCCCCCCACACACACACACTAATTCCTCTCACCCCTGCGCCAGGTCCTGTCACTAATTTTCTGCGTATCCCACATAGCTCCCGTCCATCTCCTCAGCAGTCACTGCACAATGAAAATCAGCCCTGACAAATTTGCATTTTCAAAATCGCTCCCCTCCGTATGACAGTGCAATACCCCTAAATAACAGTCACTAAATAATCCACCGATACATGGAGCAAATCTACCGGACGAATGATTGTTACTAAAAAACTCCTACAAAACCAAGACCCCAAACTATTACTACTTAAGGCTCAAATAATTCTGCCAGACCCTGACCGAACGCGACCCCCACATGTGACCATCAGCTGTACACAGGCTCTGAAGACATATACCACCGCCATACAGTGACCATATAGTGGTAGATACTAGTTGTATGTAGGCTCTGCAGAAATATAAGTGATTTCCCTGCTGTTACATTTAGTGACTCACCGGAGACATCATTTCTGATCAGCATCGTTCACTTTCCCTTTTCTTCTCCATCCGGTTCACACCTTCATGCCAATTGCTCCCGGCCAAGACTCGTCCCTGAGGATTTGGACACAAATATCTTAGATTCCTCACATTTCCAGTAACTCCTTAATTATAGGTATATAAGTCCCCTTAGTCAGACAGGTATATAGATATGCCCTCTCAGTCAGGCAGGTATATAGATATTGTCCCCTTAGACAGGTAGGTATATAAATATAGGGGCACTCAGGCAGGTATATAGCTAGGGGCTCAGGCAAATATATAGCTAGGGGTTCAGGCAGGCGTATGGGGGCTACAGGCAGGCGTATGGGGGCTCAGGCAGGCGTATGGGGCCACAGGCAGGCGTATGGGGCCACAGGCAGGCGTATGGGGCCACAGGCAGGCGTATGGGGGCCACAGGCAGGCGTATGGGGGCCACAGGCAGCCGTACAGGGGCTCAGGCAGCCGTACAGGGGCCACAGGCAGCCGTACAGGGGCCACAGGCAGGCGTATGGGGGCCACAGGCAGGCGTATGGGGGCACCAGGCAGGCGTATGGGGGCCACAGGCAGGCGTATGGGGGCACCAGGCAGGCATATAGGGGCCACAGGCAGCCATACAGGGGCTCAGGCAGGCGTACGGGGGCCTGTCCCGGCCAGAGAGTGCCTCCACCACCTGTCCCGGCCAGAGAGCGCCTCCACAACCTGTCCCGGCCATAGAGCGCCTCCATCATCTGTCCCGGCCAGAGAGCGCCTCCATCGTCTGTCCCGGCCAGAGAGCGCCTCCATCGTCTGTCCCGGCCAGAGAGCGCCTCCATCGTCTGTCCCGGCCAGAGAGCGCCTCCATCGTCTGTCCCGGCCAGAGAGCGCCTCCACCGACTGTCCCGGCCAGAGAGCGCCTCCACCGACTGTCCCGGCCAGAGAGCGCCTCCACCGACTGTCCCGGCCAGAGAGCGCCTCCACCCGCTGTCCCGGGCCCAGAGAGCGCCTCCAACCGACTGTCCCAGCAGGAGCGCCTCCCACCAACTGTCCACTTGTGATCTAAACACTATGCTCTTCTTTTCCATCATCATTGCTATCTCCGCTTCCTTACACTTACTGCTTATCCACAAACTCCCTCGCTGGAAAAACGAACTCTAATCTCCCCCTGCTTTCCCTACCCTCTCACCTGTCTGCTGCCACCAACTCTTCCTCACTGTTAATGCCCTCCGCCCCAAAAACAAAACCTCGCCAAACTCAGTCTATCCTACTGCCACCTACTCACCTCTCATGCTCCTTTAGCCTCCGGGGACATATCCCCCAACCAGGGCCCCCCAGCAAATTCCCCCCATCGTCTCTACCTCCGAACAAAACTCCCCACTACTAATTCGCAAATTCCCTTCAACATATACAAATCCTCTGTCCCGTGCTCCCCCCACCCCTCTCCCTGGTGCTCTTGGAATGCGCGGGTCTGTTGTAATTAAACTTTCCTACATACTTGACTTGTTCATCTCGCGCAACTTACTCTTCCTTGGTCTGACTGAAACCTGGCTGACCCCTTGACACAGTCTCCCTCCCGCACTCTTTTTAGCGGCCTCCAACTTTCCCATACTCCCCCCCCCGGGTAACAAGATGGAGGAGGTGTCGGCCTCTCCTGTCTGACACCTGCTCCTTTGTCCCTGCCCCACCTCTGCCTTCCCTCACACTCTTCTCCTTTGAAGTGCACTCTGCCCGCATCTACCCCCCTTGACCTCCAAGTGGCGGTTGTCTACCGACCCCCAGGCCTGCCACTGCCTTTCTTGACCACTTTGTTTCCCTGGCTTCTCCACTTTCTTTCCACCGAAATCCCCACTTTATCATGGGGAGACTTCAACATCCCAATCGAACACCCCACTCTGCTTCCCAACAAATCCTTCACTTTGTCCTCCTTCGACCTCTCCCAGTGGACTCAGGAGCCATCACAAAGATGGACCCACCCTGGACCGCATCTTCACCCGCCTCTGCCCCCTATCTGACTTCTCAAACTCCCCCCACCCCATATCTGACCACAACCTCCTTACCTTCTCTACTATCACCACCCCACCTGCTCCTCCTGTTTCATATCCAGTACGACCACGCAGGAATCTACAAACCTCAACCCTCACACTCTCTCTGACTCTCTTGTACCTTTTCCACTTTTCCCTCATTAAATGACCCAGACAAGGCCACCACTTTCTACAACCATAAAATCCCACTGCCTTGACTCAGTTGCTCCTCTCCACAACAACAGAACCCCCCAAAATCAACAGAACCCTGGCACAAGACTCTACCAAACAGCTGAGGCGTGCTTCCAGAATTGCTGAACGCCGCTGGAAGAAAACTCACTCCACTGTGATTTTCCCTTTTTACAAACACTCACTGCAGCATTTAAGTCAGCACTGCCTCAGCCAAACAGGATCTATTTCACCACTCTCATACCCTCCTGTCCCACAACCCCAGACAATTTTTCCCAAAACCTTCAAACTTCTTCTCCGCCCACCTCCACCTCCTCCCCCATCCCTACTTTCAGCAGATGACTTTGCCATTCACTTCCTCCAGAAGATCAACCTCATCGGGAGAAAGCTTCAGCCGCAGTCCCCACCACCTCCCCTACCCTTGGCAACCTGCTCTTTGCCTTAACTTGCTTCGCCACAGTCCTCATGACAAGCTCTCCTCTCTACTGTCCAATCCAACCTCACTCCTGTAGTCTTGATCACTGCCATCCCCCCATCCCAGACCTCAGTGCTTCTATCATCCAGCCCTCACCCATCTCTTCTACTATCGATAACCTCTGGCATCTTCCCTTCCGCCTTTTAAAACCGTACTATCACTCCAATCTTAAAAAAAACAACCCTTGACCCCTCTTCTCTGTCCAACTATCGCCCCATCTCACTCTCCTTTTGCTTCCAAACTCCTTGAACAGCCGTCTATCTTCAGCCCGTCCTCCTACCTCTCCACAAACTCTCTTCTTGACCGCTACAATTGGTTTCGACCCCACCACTCTACCGAAACCGCCCTAACCAAAGTCACTAATGACCTTAGTAACTGCTAAAGCTCATGCCATACTCTGTGCTCCTCCCCTTAGACCTGTCCTCTGCCTTTGGGCACTGTGACCATTCCCCCCTGCTACAAATCCTTCCTCCTCGGCATCACGGACTTGGCCTTTCCTGGTCTCCTCATACCTCACTGATCGGACTTTCAGCGTCTCTCTTCTCGCTCCCTCTCTCCACCCCGGCCTCTCTTGTTGGTGTCCCACAAGGGTTTAGTCCTGGGCCCACTACTCTTCTCTATCTACCCCTTCGGCCTGGGTCAGCTCATAGCCTCACATGGCTTTCATTACCACCCATATGCAGACGACACCCAACTCTACATCTCCCGGCCCAGATGTCACTTCTCTACTCTCCGGATCCCCCTTGTCTGTCCTCCATTTCCTCCTTCTTCTCCTCCCCGTCTCCTAAACTAAACGTGGAGGAAAAACAGAACTCATCATCTTTCCCCCGTCCAACTCTACCCCGCCCTGATCTCTCTATTACAGTCAATGGTTACACTTTCAAACCCGGTCCACAAGTCCGCTGTTTTTGGGGTAATCCTAGACTCGCTCTATCTTTCAAACCAAACATCCAAACCCTCGCCTTGGCTGCCCCCTCCACCTGAAAACATCCTCGCATCCGCTCATTCCTCAACTATGACACCACAAAATGCTGGTCCATGCCTTGTCATCTCCCGCCTAGACTACTGCAACATCCTTCTCTGTGGCCTCCCAGCTAGCACCCTCGCTCCCCTCCAATCCATCCTTAACTCTGCTGCCCGTCTTATCCACCTCTTCCTCAGCTACTCCTCTGCCTTTCCCCCCTGCCAATCCCTTCACTGGCTTCCATTGCCAGCGAATTTCATTTCAAGCTATAACCTTTTCATACAAGGCTCTCCTGACCTCTCCCTCCATACATCTCTGCCCAAATTTTCCAGGTATCTCCCTCACGCAATCTCCGCTCTCACAGGGCCTTTCCTCTGCTCCCCTTTATCAGCTCCTCACACAACCGTCTCCAAGGGCTTCTCTCGTGCTTCCCCCACACTCTGGAAACTCACTGCCCCAACACTCAGACTCCCCCCACTTCACCAACTTCAAAAGTAACCCGAAAACCCATTTCTTCAGGCTTGCTACAACCTTCACTAAACTTGTCACAACTTCCCCTCATACATGTCTGCCCCCCAAAATCATGTTTTCTTTCCCCTCCTTGTAGATTGTAAGCCTCGCGGGTAGGGTCCTCTCTCCCCCTGTCGTGCCAATTTTTCATTGTTCATTTATTTTTGTACTCGTTTGACTTATGTATTGTATGTAACCCCTCGATTGTACAGCGCCCTGGAATCAATGGCGCTTTAAAAATAAATAATAATAATAATAATAATAATATAGGGGCCACAGGCAGCCGTATGGGGGCTCAGACAGGCGTATGGGGGCTCAGACAGGCTTATGGGGGCCACAGGCAGGCGTATGGGGGCCACAGGGAGAATATAGGGGGCCACAGGCAGGCATTATAGGTGGCCGCAGGCAGGCATTATGGGGTCCGCAGGCAGGCAATATGGGGCCGCAGGCAGGCATGATTGGGGCCGCAGGCGGGATCTAGGGGGCCACTGGCTGGCAGGCATTATAGGGGGCCGCAGGCAGGCAGGCATTATGGGGGCCGCAGGCAGGAATATAGGGGCCACAGGCAGGCACTTAAAACAAAATTAATACTTACCAATTTCCCGGGCGCGCCGAACTTTCTGTCCTCTTCAGCCCGCGCTCCTCCGGCTGCTCCTCGGGCGCACGGCCGGTGACGCGCTGTGCGCCCGAGGAGAGGCAGCGGGTGATGACATCACGTCATTGCGACGTGCCGGCTGAGGTGCACGGGGCCGCGGGGGTCCTCAGCGTTGTGGGACCCGGCGGCCCGCTGTGTCGGCCCTGCAGCTCACGGAGGATCCAGCGATCCTCTGGGGCGGGCCCGACACTGTCTGCGGGGCGGGAGCGCTCGCTTCTGCTCCGCAGAAGCGGTAAAAGGAAGACCGCCGGCGCTTCAGGCCCACGGCAGCGGCCTGGAGCCCCCGGGGGGTAGGGGGCCCTGACTGCGCCCCTTAGGGATAGGCCGAGGTAGGCGCCCTAGGCGGTCGCCTACCTTGGCCTACCCGTCGTCCCGGCCCTGGCTGCAGGGCCCGGTCCCTCTATCCCAAGCGTTCACAGGCAGGACTGCTCTGCTAATCTGCCTGATAGGCTTTAATCCTACCAGGCACCGGTCCACAGTGCTGACGTGGGTGGTGCCATGACGTCAAATCATCGCGCCGTCCACACCGAGCACAGAGACTGGAGGGCGTTGCATCAGGGATACGTGTAGAGAGGTAAGTAAGCTATTTATTATTTTGTTTAATAGCCCTGCCTACCTATATGGGCCCCTATAGCTTACCTAAAACCCCACCTGCCTACCTATATGGAGCCCCTATAGCTACCTAAATTCTGCCTACCTACCTATATGGCCCCTATACCCTACCTAAACCCTGCCTGCCTACCTATGTGGCCCCCTATAGCTACTTAATCCCTGCTGAACTACCTGTTTGGACCCCCATAGCTACCTAAAATTCTTCCTGCCTACCTCTATGGGCCGTATAACCCACCTAAATCCTGTCTGAATAACTATATGGCCCCCTATAGCTACTTAAACACTGCCTGCCTACCTGTATGGGTCCCTATAGGTACCTAAAATACTGCTTACCTACCTGTATAGGCCCCTATAGCTACCTAAAACCCTGCTTGCCT
>JAODAL010041248.1:0-36081 GCA_025379985.1 Phyllomedusa bahiana | reverse complement strand
GATGAGCTTAAAAGGTATAACTAAAATGGTTTCCAACAGTCTTGAAGGAGTTCCCAGAGATGCTTAGCACTTGTTGGCCCTTTTGCCTTCACTCTGTAGTCCAGCTCACCCCAAACTATCTCGATTGGGTTCAGGTCTGGTGACTGTGGAGGCTAGGTCATCTGGCGTAGCACCTCATCACTCTCCTTCTTGGTCAAATAGCCCTTACACAGTCTGGAGGTGTGTTTGGGGTCATTGTCTTGTTGATGGTCCAACTAAACCAAATCGGATGGAATAGCATGCAGCTGCAAGATGCTGTGGTAACCATGCTGGTTCAGTATTCCTTCAATTTGGAATAAATCCCCAACAGTGTCACCAGCAAAGCACCCCCACACCATCACACCTCCTCCTCCATGCTTCACGGTGGGAACCTGGCATGTAGAGTTAATTCGTTCACCTTTTCTGCGTCGTACAAAGACACGGTGGTTGGAACCAAAGATCTAAAATTTGGACTCATCAGACCAAAGCACAGATTTCCACTGGTCTAATGTCCATTCCTTGTGTTCTTTAGCCCAGACAAGTCTCTTCTGCTTGTTGCCTGTTCTTAGCAGTGGTTTCCTAGCACTGAAGGCCTGCTGCACACAGTCTCCTCTTATCAGTTGTTTCAGAGATGTGTCTGCTGCTAGAACTCTGTGTGGCATTGACCTGCTCTCTAATCTGAGCTGCTGTTAACCTGCGATTTCTGAGGCTGGTGACTCAGATGAACTTCTCCTCCGTAGCAGAGGTGACTCTTGGTCTTCCTTTCCTGGGGCGGTCCTCATGTGAGCCAGTACCTTTGTAGCGCTTGATGGTTTCTGCCACTGCACTTGGAGACACTTTCAAAGTTTCCCCAATTTTTCGGACTGACCTTCATTTCTTAAAGTAATGATGGCCACTCGTTTTTCTTTACTTAGCTGCTTTTTTCTTGCCATAATAAAAATTCTAACAGTCCATTCAGTAGGACTATCAGCTGTGTATCCACTGACTTCTGAACAACCCAACTGATGGTCCCAACCCCATTTTATAAGGCAAGAAATCCCACTTATTAAACCTGACAGGGCACCACTGTGAAGTGAAAAACCATTTCAGGTGACTACCTCTTGAAGCTCATCAAGAGAATGCCAAGAGTGTGCAAAGCAGTAATCAAAGCAAAAGGTGGCTACTTTGAAGAACCTAGAATATAAGACATATTTTCAGTTGTTTCACACTTTTTAGTTAAGTATATAATTCCACATGTGTTAATTCATACAGTATCTCACATTTTTGTAAAGGTTGTGTTATATCTTTTCATGGGACAACACTGAAAATAAATGTGTGTGTGTGTGTATATATATATTATATATATATATATATATATATATATATATATATATATATATATAATATATATATTGTGGCAGAGTGGCAAAGAGTAGTTGCCTGTACTGCCACAAGGTGGAGTCGTCCTGGTAGAGATGTGCCCCCAAGAGCCGGGGTTGGTGGGGGGGCCAATTGTTATTTTCAAAATAGGTTGTGAAGTGTAGTAGCAGGGTTTAATGTCCAGTAAAGAGACTGTTGTGCGCCGGGAAAAATCTTTTTAATGGGGAGCTGTTCCCTTGGTGCAGGAAAGAGAGCAGGAGAAAAAAAAAAACTGGGGGCCCAGCAAGTGGTAAACAAAAAAGGGGAAACTGAGAAGTACAGGACAGTTAAAAACAATCAAGAGGGTAAAGGGGCCTCCAATGTTATTCCCCGGTATGAGAAGAGGACTCACTGAAAACCCAAGGGCCCTTGGTGTTTGGAGGAGCGGACCCAAAGAGGAAAAAGGGCTGCCAAAGGTAACCAACCGACTGGGTAAGGATGCCACAGGTCGACGGTCCCGGAGGGATGTCCTGGGGCCCAGGAGGCCGCCGCCAGCAAAAGGTCCATGTCGGGAGAGCTTATGGGGATGCTCCCGTTGCCGGGGGAACCACGAGGAGCAGGACCCTGTTACCCCCCCGCCCGGAGGGAGCCAGTTTGGAGTTTCCACGAAGTGGAAAAGAGTGCTCCTCTGCCCCCTCAGGAGGAGGCCGGAGAGGTCACAGCTGAAAAGGGATCAAGGTAAGGGGGCCCCCCCCAAAGGTGACATGGACGTCAGCGGGAAAGCCCTTCCCCAGAGGCCAAAACCCCGTGTGCAAACCCCAGGCCCCGGTAAAAAGCCCGTGGGTGTATTGGGGGTGACATGTATTGAGATGCCAGGAGGGTTTTTGGTGAAAACCAGGGTGCCCAAGCGGGCCCCCAAAATTTAGCCTTGCGGGAAAAAGGCGAAGCCAGGAAGGAATTTATGAACCGGTCCCCCACGCTGCGTTACCTGGGGGAAAATGGGATTTGTAGAAACTGTTTAGGAAAAGGGCCCATTTGAAAATACAAAAAGAAGAAAAATGTATCTGAATCAGTTTTATGTCACACAGTCGTGGGGGGGGTTTAAAACGGATCAAAAAAGCGCTCCATTTAATGTGGGGGAAGCAGCTAGGGGTGCGCAGCTATTGCGGGAGTGGGAGCGTCGGTCTGCCCCGGGGGTCATTGCTTTTGGGGGAAAAAAAATGCAATGTGTAACAGGTTGCTTAGAATTGCAGGCAGACGAAAGGGGATTAACTTAGTGTGCCCCGGTATAGCGGAGGGGCCCCCAAGTAACAGGTGTGTGTGCCCTGTGGGGATACCCAGCAGTTATTTCTGATTGTTGCCCAGTGGATTTTGCATTGCAAGGGAACTCTGATTGTGTTGTTGAAAAGAAATGGCCCCCAGAAGGGGGATTCCCGGTGCTTTGTATGGGGGTCACCCATGCATGAAGAGAAAGGGGGCGATTTATCAAAAGGGTTTTACTTTTAACAGTTTTATGTTAGACTAGACAGTTTTAAATGCGCCCCATTTATCAAAAGTGTTGATAAAATTGGTGCGGTTAGAACTGTTAGTTAACCGTCCACAATTAAGTTTTTCTTCTTTAACACCAAAACGGGGACAAAATTGGGCGCGTTTTTGGGCGACTTAAGCCCAAACCCTTTCCCGCAAGCCCACCCCCTTTTTCGAGGCCAAAAGCCCCCCTTGTCGGGAAAGGGGGACCCTTGAAAGCTAAAACACAAATAAAATTTTCGAAAAGCTGGTTTCTGTGCAAATGGAGCAGAATTGGCGCAGCTGTTTAAATCTGCCCCCTGAGTTGGAATGTACTGGTTTGTTACCCCAAGGGGAAAAAAAACCCCCTGTGAAAATCGCAGTTGCAGTGTGGAATGATGAAAATACGTTTAAAAAAAAAAAAAAAAATGTTTCCAAGGCGATTATGTGTGAGTCCCCATCAGTGTATTAAGAGAAGTTTTATCTGTGATAAAATCCATATTGGACCCCCAGGGGTGGAAGGAAAAATTTTGGGTGATACCCGTAGGGAGGGTGGGGTAACGTGCTCCAAAATTCGTATTTTCAGAGCTTTTTAAGGGGAGTGTTATAAGACTGCGTGAGGTATGATTTAGACTAGGAAAAAAAAGGGGTTTTTCCCGGCAAATGAAAGGGAGGGGAGTATTTGGATCCTCAGAGGGAAAGAGGTGTTGGTTCTAGGCAAATTTTTCCCAAGCTTATGGAGGAAAATTGAGCCCTATCAAGAGTTGTTATTGGCCCACCTACAAGTGGGTGCCCTTTGCAGTCAAAAAGTCCCGTACATTTTCTGGTTTCGAATGTAATAGTTCTTAATGTGAAAAAGCCAGTTTTGGTGTTTGAGGGGAGAACCTAAGGAGGTTAGGGGTGCTATGACTGACGTCCGTTTTAAAATTTGGTCGGGGTTGACTTCAAATTGATGTGCAAATTATAGGAGTGTACCTGCTAGGGTTTAGTATTTCCCCTTTGAGACGGGTTTCAGGGGATGGGCAGGAAACATCTCCACATTGCTTTAGAGGGGCTGCTTCTAGACAGAGCTGGGAAAAGGGGGTGTGAACAAGGGGAAAGGTTCTCTGCATAGTGAAATGCCCGGAAAAGTTGGCATGGGGGAACCTGCATTACTAGCATGCATTTATGGGGGGCACGTGGATCCAGCCCAAAAAAAGTTTTTCACCCCTAGGGGGCATAAGAAAGGCCAGATGGCACTATAACCCAAAGGGGGGCTTCGGGGTCCCCCGAAATTAGGGGAAAGTGTGGGCCAAGGAGATGAGATGGTCGGGGACCACGGGCTTGTTTGAAAAGAGGTTTTGGGGTTCTCATAGTCCTGCAAAAAAGAGGTAGCAGGTTTGGGCTCAGGTGACCCCCAAACGGCCCTAGTGGATAAACTCTGAGAATTCGCTGTCATTACCTTTGTGAAATAGTGGGTTGCTGGGGCCCAAAAAGGGTTTCTTTTGGGAGACCCAAAAAGGGAAAACAAGAGTGGGCGCAATAAAAGGCCCTTGTGTGGGAAGAAAAATTAAAGGGATATAGGTGGTATTGGATTTTTTTCGTAACCCTGTGAAGGTCAGCAGCAGTGAAAAAGGGGGTAACATGTGAAGCAGAGGGATGGGTTGTGACACCCCATAGTAATGGCAAGTAAAGGTTGGTTGCCCAACGTGTGAGGATGGTGTGCATTATAAAGGGTAATTATTTTAATGCTATTATTAAAGATTAGTTTTTTGGGGAATTTTTTTTTTTGATCTTTGGGTGCATGGTGTGAGCCCACAACTGAGTTGTATGTGGACCATTTTGTCTCTGCCTCTGAGGTTGTAGGGAAGACATTGCCCCAAAATAGGAGCTTTGACCCCGGAGGGAGCCTGGGCAATGGGAGAAAGCCCTACGGGCTTTATCAGAAGGGAGGGATGTGTGGCAGAGTGGCTAAGAGTAGTTGCCTGGTTCTGCCACTAGGTGGAGTCGTCCTGGTAGAGACGTGCCACCAAGAGCCTAGGGTTGGTGGGGGGAGCCAATTGTTATCTGTCAGCAACACTAGGCTGCTGACAGCTGTAGGTAGCATGGCTAATGTCCAGCCATTATGGGTTGGCTTCCCCGGAACAGCTGCAGATGGGTGGGTGGCTGTTCCCGCGTCCCAGGTCTCCAGGTTCCATGTCGGGTTTTGGGCCAGTCCCGGGATGGCTATAAAAAGCCTGTCTCTCCAAGTGATCGGGGGCGTGGTCTGCTACCTGGAGTTCGGTGTGGCAGCAGAGCTGAGGAGAGGCTCTGGCCCCCCCTGAGGCTTGAGGGAAGCCTAAAAAGGTACAGTGAGGATACTGTGTTTTGTGGGTCTGGATGGTAGATCCAGACTACTGATAGGTAGGTTTCTTACTGAATGTGTGTATTTTAGTGGCCACCCGGCCTGAGGTTTTTCCGTTTATGATTTATGTTTTGTTTTTCTATGCCTGACCAATAAAACAGGCTGAAGCCATAAAGAAATCTTGTCTGTGTGCCACTCGCTTACCAAAGCGGCGATCCCGTGAGTGAAAGACCCTGGGGCCGGTCCAAGATGGCGGCCGAACGAGTGTGAGGCACTACAATATATAATATATATATATATATAATATATATATATATAATATATATATATATATATATATATATATATTGAGACTGTGATAGGAGGAGTGTATGGACCGATGCGTGTCACCAAGAGGTCTGGTCTCGGTGAAGGAAAGCCGACAGTTTTGTGTTTCGGTAACACTATGTTACTGACATGTTTTAGTATAGCGGCTTTGTCCGGGTCTTCTTTTCCTGGAGTGGTCAATGCGAAGGGTGAGTGGAAACTCCCACGCACCAGGTGAGGCTGGTGTCAGGCTCTATAAAGCCTGGGCCTGTAGGCGGGTGTTTATCTCTAATGAACCTCTGCTGCTCAAGAGGGAAGCCATACTGAGATCTTCAGACTATGTTAGTCAAGACGGATTCCTCTGTGTAGTAAGTGCTCAGCCGAGCAGGTCTTTTATGTGTGTTTGGCCTAAAGTTTAAGGCCTTTTGTTTTGTTTGTACCTGCTAAATAAACCAAGGCAGCGCCTGGACTTGGACTTTTACATCTGTGTCACTGTCTCTGTCTGTTGAAGCCCATGCTGCCTGCCTGTTCGTTATGCTAACCCCCACAATATATATATATTTTATATATATATATTTTATATATTATACATATATTTATACATATATATTATATATATATATATATTATATATATGTGTGTGTGTTATACATGTGTAAATCTATCTATCTATTCACAGTTGAAGCCAGAAGTTTATTTAAAAAGACACGTATGCATGTTTTTCTCACTATCTGACATGAAATCAGAATAAAACTTGCCCGATTTAGGTCAATTACGATTACCAAAATTATTTGTATTTGCCAAATGACAGAATAATGAGAGAGAGAATTTTTTAAGGCATTTTTATTGCTTTTTATCCTGCAAAGTCAAAACTTTACATGCATTTCATTAGTATTTTCATTAGCATTTCATTGGTTCAAATGTTTTGGCTATCCCTCCACAAGCTTCTCAGAATAGTTGGAGGAATTTTGGACCTTTCCTCCTGGCAGAACTGGTGTAACTGAGCCATGTTTGTAGGTCGCCTTGCTCGCACCTACCTTTTTAGCTTTTCCCATAAATTTTCAATAGGATTGAGATCAGAGCTTTGTCTTGGCCACTCCAAAACATTGACTTGGTTCTCCTTAAGCCACTTTGTAACCAGTTTGGTAGTATGCTTCAGGTCATTGTCCATTTAGGAGACCCATTTCCGCTCAAGCTTTAAATTCCTGGCTGATGTCTTGAGATCTTGCTTCAGTTTTGCCACATAATCTTCTTTCTTCATGATGCCATCTATTTTGTGACGTGCACCTGTCCCTCCTACAGCAAAACCCCACAACATGATGCTACCCCCCGACCCCCTCTCACCCTCATCCGTGTTTCCCAGTTGGGATGGTGTTCTTGGGCTTCCAAGCTTCTCCCTTTTTCCTCCAAACGCAATGATGGTCATTATGGCCAAACAGTTCCATTTCAGTTTCGTGAGACCACAGGACATGTCTCCAAAAATGTAGATCTTTGTTCCTGTGTGCATTTGCAAACATTAATCAGGCTTTTATATATTTCTCTTGGAGCAATTGCTTCTTCCTGGCAGAGTGGCCTTTCAGCTCATGTTGATACAGGACTCGTTTCACTGTAGATAATGACACAATCTTACCAGTTTTCGCCAGCATCTTCACAAGGTCTTTTGCTTTTTTTTTAATTCTTGGGTTGATATGCACATGTCGGACCACAGCACATTCATCTCTGAGACACAGAACTAGCTCACCTCGTTATTGAGCGGTATGATGACTGGAAATTCCCATCTTTTTTGCACTTGCGTATAATTGTTTGTACAAGGCACCTTCAGGTATCTGGAAATTGCACCCAAGGATGATCCAGACTTGTGCAAGTCCACAATTCTCTTCCTGATATCTGATTTCTTTTGACTTTCCCATGATGTTAAACACAGTGGCAGTGTGTTTCTGGTGTGCCTAAAAAAATACAGCCACAGGTGTGTCTCTAACTTAGATGTTGCCAATAAATCAGAAGCTTCCAAATACATTATATCATCATATAGGCTTTCTCAGATTGTTTAAAGGCATAGTAATCCTAGTGTATGTAAACTTTTGACTTTGCACAAAGTAATAAAAATTCTCATCATTCTGGGATTTGGCAAATACAAATAATTTTGGTAATCCTAATTGATCTAAAACAGGTAAAGTTTATTCTGATTTCATGTCAGATAGTAAGAAAAACATGCATATATGTCTTTTTATAAAGTATGTAAACTCCTGGTTTCAACTGTATGTGTTCCAGATGACAAGCCCCTTCTGGCAGATGGCGCCATTTCTCCGAGGCCAATTTAATGGCCAGCAAATCTCAATATTCAATAGTAGTGCCACGGATCTTCCTGCGACCCTCATCCCGGGTCCCAGGCACATCTGTGCCCTGCTGCCGAGCGTTGGCGTGGCCCGCATATCGGGTAGCGGGTGCGCTCATTTCCCTGCCTGTCCTCCTTTACACTTACCTGGCCACGCTCCTGCTGTAATCTCTGTTCCTAGGGAGCGTGGCCGTGCGCTAGCCGGCAGTGTTAAATTTAAAGGGCCAGCGCAACGGTAATTCGCTATTGCCGATCGCTGCCCCTATTTAGCCTGCCTCTTCCTGGTTACCCTGACGGTTCTTTAGTGCCTTACGGCCTACTGAGAAAGCGTTCTTTGAGTCTCATCCTGATTACCGTGTAGCGTACCTTCTTACCTCCGTCCCTCGACCACGAACCTTTGCCGCCTGTCCTGACCTTATTGCCTGTCCCCGACTACGAGCCTGCCTGACGATTCTGTACCACGCTACACCTCGGCTGCCACCGCAAGCAAGTCACGTCAGGGGTAGCAACCTGGTAGACTCCCGCCACAGCAAGTCCATCCTGCTTCGCGGCGGGCTCTGGTGAATTCCGGGACCTACTTATATTCTGCTCCCTGGCGCGGCTAACACCATCGCTTGTGGTGGTCCAGTGGATCCACTACCATGAACCGTGACAGTAAGATCTGGCCATGGATCCCGCCAAGGTGCCTTTTCTGAGCGTTTCTGACATCACCACCATCGTAGCTCAGCAGTCCAAACAGATTACGCAGCAGGCGCAACAGCTTAACCAGCTGTCGTCCATGATGCAGCAACTTCTCGCCTCTCAGCAGCAGCAGCTCCCGTGGCAGCAGCTCCGGTAATGTCCGCTGGTCCCAAGCTCTGGTTGCCGATGCCTACGAAATTTGATGGGGACCCTAAGGCCTGCAGGGGTTTCATCACCCAATTCTCCCTGCACGTGGAACTCATGGTCGGTCAGTTCAAGACGGAAAAGTCTAAGGTGGCCTTCGTGGTCAGTCTTCTTTCTGGAAAAGCCCTGGCCTAGGCCACTCCGCTTTGGGACCGAGGCGATCCTGTCACGGCTGATCTCGGTACCTTTCTTCGAGAGTTCCGAAGTGTATTAGAAGAACCCGCTCGTGCATCTTCTGCAGAAACCACCTTGCTGAATTTGCAACAAGGGAACTCCTCCGTGGGAGACTACGCTGTGCAGTTTCGCACTCTGGCTTCCGAACTAGCCTGGAACTAGGCAGCGTTGTGTACCACTTTCAAGAAGGCATAAAATGATATACTCTAGCTTGCTTAGAAGTAGCATTAAGCAGATGATCCGCAGCTTATACTTTTAAAATAAATTTTTTTTATTAATATTCCATTAAAAATGTGATAATACAGGGTATGAGAGTTGTAATACAGCACCAGTGCTACAGATTGCACGACGCGTTTCGACTAATACATAGTCTTAATCATTGTGCCCAAGCCGTTAAACAAGGTACTATTAATCTCATATATCAGTGAGCTGACAAGTGACTGTTTTCACATGCGCATTGAATTACTTTCAAGAAGGGCCTCGCCAGCCAGATCAAGGATGCTCTCTCCACCAGGGATCTTCCGTCCTCCTTGAGTGACCTTATCTCCTTGGCCACCCGGATTGACGTCCGTTTTTCTGAAAGGCAAGAGGAACTTCGTCTAGAGCGCGAGTCGGCCCGGACACGTCGCCTTCCTCGCTTGGCTCCTGTGTTCCAAAGGCCGCCACAACAGTCCACCCCAATGGCCGCGGAGGAGCCCATGCAGGTGGACAGGGCCCACCTATCTTCACAGGAGCTGTCTCGACGATGGGAGGAAAACATGTGCCTCTAGTGTGCCAGTTCCGAACACTTCTGCAGGGTTTGCCCGCTCCGTCCCCAGCGTCTGGGAAATGCACGCACCTAGGCTATGTGGGAGAGGCGTCCCTAGGTGTGAACAACCCCTCTCCTCTCCTGACTATACCCGTGCTAATCGGGTTTGGACCTGGAATCTGGTTTCAAGCCTTGGCCTTCCTGGACTCTGGGTCAGCCGGGAACTTTGTGGATGCGGCTTTGGTGTCCAAGCATAACCTCCCGGTGGTCCGCCTGGAGAAACCTCTGGCCATCTCCTCTATCAGTGGAGAGATCCTCAATGATCCGGTCCTGTTTCGTACCGAGCCTTTGTCCCTTCAGGTTGGGGCACTCCATAAGGAGAGACTTACGTTCTACGTGTTACCCCGGTCATCCTCGTCTATTCTTCTGGGCCTTCCTTGGCTGCAGCAACATGCCCCGGTGCTTGATTGGAAGATGGGCGAAGTCTTGCGTTGGGGACAAGGTTGTCGTTCTCGCTGTTTGGTGGCACCTTGCCCGGTGCTTCCCGCTTCTCCTCTAGTAACGTCTAAATCGCTGGCGGGTCTCCCCGCACCCTACCAAGAATTTGCGGACGTGTTCTCGGAGAAGCAAGCGGAAACCCTACCTCCTCATCGTCCCTATGACTGCCCAATCGACCTGCTACCCGGCACATCTCCTCCCCGGGGCAGGGTCTATCCACTGTCAGTACCAGAGACTCAAGCCATGGCTGCTTACATCCAGGAGAATCTTCAGAAGGGGTTCATTCGTAAGTCCTCCTCACCTGCCGGGGCTAGGTTCTTCTTCGTAGCAAAGAAAGATGGCTCTCTCCGTCCCTGTATTGATTACCGCGGTCTCAATAAGATCACCGTGAAAAACCGGTATCCTTTGCCGTTGATCACTGAGCTGTTTGATTGTCTCTGTGGAGCCAAGATCTTTTCCAAACTGGACCTATGCGGTTCTTACAATCTCATTCGGATCCAAGAAGGAGACGAGTGGAAGACGATCTTCAACACTTGAGATGGCCACTTCGAGTTCCTGGTGATGCCTTTTGGGCTCTGTAATGCTCCCGCAGTCTTCCAGGAGTTTGTCAACGATGTCTTCAGAGATCTCTTATACACCTGTGTGATTGTCTACTTGACAACATCCTGATCTTTTCTTCTGACGCGGAGTCCCACCAGGCCCATGTGCGACAGGTTCTCGGGCGGTTACGCGCTAACCATCTTTACGCCAAGTTGGAAAAGTGTCTCTTCCACAAGACCAGCCTTCCTTTTCTCGGCTACATCATCTCGGACAAGGGGTTACAAATGGATCCCATTAAATTGTCTGCCGTCCTGCAATGGCCTTGTCCAGTGGGCCTCCGTGCCATACAGAGATTCTTGGGCTTCGGCAACTATTATAGGCAGTTCGTACCCAACTTCTCCTCACTGGTGTCCCCAATCGTGGCTCTCGCCGTAAAGAATGCTAACCCAAGGTTTTGGCCACCAGCGACTGAAGAGGCCTTTGTAAAGCTAAAATCTGCATTTGCTTCCGCACCCGTGCTTTCTCGGCCTGATACGGAGAAACCTATCACTTGGTGGTCGACGCCTCCTCTGTGGGAGCTGGGGCCGTGCTCACCCAAAAAGGGCCCACTGGCAAGACCCTCACGTTTGGCTTCTTCTCTAGAACCTTTTCCGCGGTGGAGAGGAACTATTCCATTGGGGACTGGGAACTGCTGGCCATCAAACTAGCCTTGGAGGAATGGCGCTATCTCCTCGAAGGAGCTCATCACCCAGTCACCGTGTACACCGACCACAAGAATCTTCTTTATCTGCAGACGGCCCAACGGCTAAATCCCCGGCAGGCCCGCTGGTCGCTTTTCTTTTCCCGGTTTGACTTTCTCATTCATTTTCGCTCAGCTGAAAAAAATGTCAAGGCGGATGCTCTCTCCCGTGCTTCGGACGTGATAGGGGAAGAACCTGCACCATGGCACATCATCCCTCCTGAATGGCTAATCTCCGCTGCACCGGTAGATTTTCGACAAATCCCTCAGGGCAAGACGTCTGTATGCCCGGCTCTTCGGAGGAGGATACTTAATTGGGGACATTGCTCTCGAGTGGCTGGACATCCAGGGGTACAAAAGTCTTGCTCTCTGATCTCTCGCTTCTATTGGTCCTCGCTAAAGATGTTCGTGCATTCGTGGCATCCTGCACTTCCTGTGCCCAGAACAAGTCTCCTCGTCACAAGCCGGCAGGTTTGCTTCAGCCGCTACCAATCCCTAACTGCCTTTGGACTCATGTGGCTATGTCTTTTATCACGGATCTCCCTCCTTCCTCCGGTAATACTGTGGTGTGGGTAGTCACCGATCAGTTCTCAAAGATGGCCCATTTCGTTCCTCTGCCAGGTCTCCTTTCTGCTCCTCGTCTTGCCAGCCAGTTCTTCCAGCACATTTTTCGCTTGCATGGACTTCCTCTGCATATTGTCTCGGACTGGGGAGTCCAATTCGTATCCATGTTCTGGCGCTCTCTCTGTGCCCAGCTACAGGTTAAGTTGGACTTCTCCTGGGCATACCATCCACAGACCAATGGACAAGTGGAGAGGGTTAATCAGGTCCCGGGCAACTACCTACGCCACTTTGTTTCGGCACTTCAAGACGACTGGGCTAACCTGTTACCCTGGGTGGAATTTTCGTATAATTCTTTAGACTCGGAGTCTGCTGGGTCCGCTCCCTTCTTCATTGTCTACGGATAACTTCCGCGCCCACCACTGCCCATCTCGGTGCCTTCTGAAGTGCCGGCCGTGGAGGATCTGGTCCGCGACCTAACGGCCATATGGGATCAAACATGCCTAAGTCTGCAACAGGCTTCTGCCCGCATGAAGAGGCAAGCAGATAAATGGAGAAGACCTTCCCCAGTTTACTCTCCTGGAGACAAGGTGTGGTTATCAGCAAAGTACATCTGCCGTAAGATCCCCAGCTATAAACTGGGACCACGGTTCCTGGGACCATTGGAGGTTCTCAAGCACATCAACACATCAACCCAGTGGCCTACAAGCTTCGGCTTCCCCCCACGTTGCATGTCCCGAACTCCTTCCACGTCTCCCTCTTGAAGCCGGTGGGCCTGAATCTCTTCTCCCGGAAAGCTGCTCCTCCGACTCATGTAGCAGATGCCACCAACATCTTTACCATAAGAGAGGTCTTGGCCATGAAGACGATTAGAGGGAAGTGTCATTTCCTTATCGACTGGAAGGGGTTAGGGCCGGAAGAGAGGTCCTGGGAGCCAGAGGACAATATCCTAGACCACAATGTAATCCGGATGTTGATTCAGGCCAGAAAGAGGGGGAGGCTAAAGAGGGGGGGGTACTGTCACGGATGCCTCTGCGACCCTCATCCCGGGTCGCCGGTGCATCGGTGCCCCGCTGCCGAGCGGCGCCGTGGCCCGCATGTCGGGTCGCGGGCGCGCTCATTCCCCTGCCTGTCCTCCTTTACACTTACCCGGCCACGCTCCTGCTGTAGTCTCTGTCCTGCGGCGTGCGCGGCCCAGCTCCCTAGGGCGGGCGCTCGCCGGCAATGTTAAATTTAAAGGGCCAGTGCACCGGTAATTCGCTATTGCCGGTCGCTGCCCCTATTTAAACCTGCCTCTTCCTGGTTACCCTGCCGGATCTTTAGTGCCTTACGGCCTACTGAGAAAGCGTTCTTTGAGTCTCGTTCTGATTACCGTGTATTGAACATTCTTGCCTCCGTCCCTCGACCACAAACCTTTGTCGCCTGTCCTGACCTTATTGCCTGTCCTCGACTACGAGCCTGCCTGACGATTCTGTACCACGCTATACCTCGGCTGCCACCGCGAGCAAGTCACGTCATGGGTAGCGACCTGGTAGACTCTGGATCCACTGGACCACCACAAGCGATGGTGTTGGCCACACCAGGGAGCGGAATCTAAGTAGGTCTCGGTATTCACCAGAGCCCGCCGCAAAGCAGGATGGACTTGCTGCAGCGGGCTCTGGTGAATACCGAGACCTACTTAGATTCTGCTCCCTGGCGTGGCTAACACCATCGCTTGTGGTGGTCCAGTGGATCCACTACCGCGAACCGTGACATGTATAATTTCTTTCCGCTGGGGAGAAGGTCTCGGAGAAAAACCCACAGGTGATAGTCTTACCCTTGGGAGTTTTCTGAGTGAGGATGTCCCCAGCTCCAACAGATGAGGCATCCACTTCAAGGAAGAAGGGCTTTTGCGGAGATTCTGGACGAGACAAGATAGGTGCAGAGGCAAATGCAGGCCTCAGACGGGTGAACGCTTCTTCTGCTTCTGCCGGCCAGAGTTTGCGGTTACCATTGTTCTTGGTAAACACCACTTTGGGTGCCATCACGGTAGAGAAGTGAGATATGAACTGTCTATAGTAGTTTGCGAACTCCAAGAAGTGTTGCAAAGCCCGAACTCCAACTGGTAACAGCCATTGTAGGACGGTGGTTTGTTTGGTAGGATCCATTTGAAGACCTTTGTCAGAGACAATGTACCTGAGGAAGGGTAGGCTAACACCAAAGGCAGGAGAGAAGTAAAACCACCATCAAAGAGTGCCCCAGGACAGTAGGAGTACCATCTACCTACACCAAGCTGCATGTCCTCCTCTTTACTGTATTGGCCCGGGAGATGTAAGAGAGGGTTTGGTGACATGAGTGACTAACTATGACTCCCATTCCTCTCCTCTGCCTCTCTCCACAATGCCATTACATCCTGCAGCTGAATAATCTGAGCTAGGTTTTGATCTGACTGTGCCAAACCGTTAATCTGGTCCCCCCAGTGCCATAATTGGTTCCATTGGATCAGGAGGCTGCTGGTTAGTCAGGGAAAAAAATGATTCTGTCTCACCCTGCCTAAAGCAGATCAACCACCCTGAAAATGGAGATCCCGCACTGGAAGCTTTCCTGAACAAACCCTGGTCTTAAACAGGAAGCTGTCAGACAAATGAGCAGTGTTGGAATGGAGTGCCTCGGGCCCAAAAGTGGAGTTAATTCTAGGGTCCACCCCAAAGCAACTGTACTGTGCCTCCCTGCCTCTGCCACCTGCGTAGTACTCCCATCCACTCTTGCTTTAATTTTTACAGACTGGAGTGATGACATCATCACACTAACCTGTAATCAAGTTGCAGTGCTGGTGATTCTGACTCTCCCTCACCTAATTGCAGCAAGACACCGGTTGGTAAATGTAACCCAGAGGTAATTTTGAATGTCACTGTCAAGAGTTAATTACCTCTGTCTGGCAGTTACAGGGCCCCAGACATGCCAGCATACAACAGTGGTAGCTGCCCAGCAGTGAGGGAGTTAACAGGTAAAGCACAGGAACTGAATTCTCTAAAAGGCAGGAGGAGGAATGCAGAAGTTTCTAGAGAGTATAGTGAGTGTACAGCATGTGGAGGAAGCTGCTGGTGCATGTGATAGAAACAGTGACAGGAAGATACAGAGTTCTGTGATTACTGCAGCTATTGCAAGAAGCACATGTGACAGTGAATACAGAAGCTAGCGATTAGAGCACAGGATCTGGATTCGCTAAAACGGGAGAGACTTCAGCCAATTAGAGAGGGCAGAAAGTCAGTGGGTACCATGTGAATCGCAGGATATGACCGGTGAAACTCAGGTAGCTGTGAGCTTATCCACCCACCCACCCCCTCGGTGTGAAGCAGCCAGACTGTGTGAAAGCCAGGAAGCATTTAATCATTGTTACCATTGATGTTTTCTTCTGGAGTTAACTGTATTGGAAATGCACTTGAATAAATCCTGTTAAACTGCGCTACAGTGGAACCCATTCAATGTCATGAAGTATGCTATAGATAAGATAAACTTAAGAGGCCCGACTCACCCCAAACCCTACCTAATTTCCTCAGAATCTCAAAGAATTCTTAATACCTCACGTTGCAACACTGTGACAGTGGCGTGTGGATTACATAAATATAGCGTGCGACAGGTATGATTTTTTGGCACCCAGGCACCAATTTTATTGTGTGCATTAGCTGTGTAGAATGTACCTGAATCTATTAACCTGTTCTACTACGAGTCATAGATTAGGCACTTTCTAGCTACAAAGCTACACTTCTGGCTCAGGTAAAGCACTTTTAAAGTGGTCTACCTGTTCTAGCAGTAATGTGCCTGGATTTGGCAGTTAGTAAATTACTGTATATATAAGGTTTTCCTGTTAATAGGTGGTGTTCCACCAGACTTGATAATAGAAAAGGAGTTATTCCTTTAGAAGTAGAAAGGGATAAATTGAGAGATTATAAATCAGGTTTTTAAATAGTGTGTACAGAGGTTAAGTGTTATACATAATAAAAGTTACGTTTTAGTGTTTTGTAGATTGAGAACTGATAGAGTTTAAGTTTGCCTATGGCAAAATAGTAAATATAGTCATTAAAAGTCACTCTTTGTTCTCTTAGTGAGATTCCCATTTTTTTGGAGACTATTTGGATTTACCATAGACATGAATGTGTAGAATACTATGGTTGTAATGTGACACGCCTCCAGAATGTTCCCACATCTTAGGCGCATTACAAAGTGCCTTGGGCACTTTATAATGCACCTGCGCCTGCTCATACATCGAGTGCACAGGGCTACGCCAGTTTTGGCTGCACCAAAAGGTCTACAGATATATGTCCCCCTCCTGGATTGATACATTTTATGTAAATACAAATTAACAGAAGTTAGTGCCATTAATCTCAGCATGTACTGTGACATACTGAAGCAGAACATGATCCCCTCCCTATGGAAACTGGGTGGCAGGACAGTATTCCAACATGATAACAGCCCCAAACACCTCCAAGACATCCACTGCCTTGCTAAAGAAAATGGGGATAAAGGTGCTGGACTGGCCAAGCATGTCTCCAGACCTAAACCCTATTGAGCATCATGGAGCATCCTCAAATAGAAGGTAGAGGAGCACAAGCTCTCTAACAGCCACCATCTCTGCAATATCATCATGGAGGAGTAGAAGAGGATTCCAATGGCTACAACCTGTGATGCACTAGTGAACTCCATGGGCGATATGTATGAACGGGTCTGCAGTTTTCTGGTGTACTTTGAGACAAAAAGAATGTATGAACAGGCGCACTCCAAACTTTGTTGCGATAAGTCCCTTTGTAATGCACCAAAGACACTTTTTAATGTGCCAAATATTTGGGGGCGTCCTGGGGGCATTGAACCACATTCATAGAATTAGTCACATTTATAATTCTTTGACGCCAAATCTAGGCGCAGAACAGTTAGAACAGCCAGACCAAGTTAAAGGTGGTCTGCTTGAGCCAGACTTGTCGTATTGGCAGTATGCTGTGTCTGTATGTATGACGTGCAGAAGAGCAGGTTTATACATTCTGCCACATTTAGAACTGGCCTGTCAGCACCAACGTACATATATGTCGTCCCATGTCAAGGAGAGTTAATGAACAATTTGTTCATTTTCACTTTATGGTGTACTCACTTTTGTTGCCAGTGGTTTAGACATTGATGGCTGTGTGTTGAGTTATTTTGAGGACACACTGAATTTATACTGTTATACAAGCTGTACACTGACATATCTTCAGTGTTGTTCATGAAATTATATTTAATATTTACAAAAATGTAAGGGGTGTACTCACTTTTGTGAAATACTGTATACATATTCTACAAAATTACCACCCATTAGACTGGCATTATTACTTATATTTTGCCATTAACATGACAAATCTTTTCTTTAACATTTTTGGTTTGTGTGTATAAATTGTTGATAATTAACAAAATGGCACAACTACTGTTTATACTGTTTATATAACAGTCCTGGAAATCAGGTATAGGGCCACCACAGACTGCCAGGGTTTGAGTGTTTCTGTGTGTTTTGCAGGGTTCTTAAAGGGGTTTTGCCACAAAGTAATTTCATCCCTGTATTATCCAGCTCCAGCTTTCAGTGTGCTCAAAAGGGACATGTATGATCTGTTTCAACTTCATATCATGTGACCCAGCAGGCTGAAATCACCATGCCTTTCCCCAGAGTGTGCTCACTCTAGTCAAACAAAGGTCTCTTTATGTAAAGAGCTGTGAGCAGTTACAAAGTAGCTGAGTGGTTAGTGTCTGCCTTTCAACATAGGCGTCCTAAGTTCAAATCCCTGCAAGAGCCGAACATATGTTTTGTTTTTTTTTTGTCTCAATGCACATATCTGATCGAGGTTTCTTTTTATTTATTTGCACTGTTTGACTAATTAGTAAGAAGTACAGAGGACAGGAGTAGAATGATAGCACCTGGGGTTGAACAATCGCTCAGCAGTGAGTGTGTGTAAAAATAGGAAAGAGACTGACAGTAGCTGCCTGCGAGGAGAGATGATGCCTGAGCATGTGCAGCATGACTGAGAAGCTGTTGTCACTGGTTTCCCCTGGAGACGAGCTGTACTCTATGGATCACTAAGGGAGCAGCTAAAGCAAAAAGAGAATTTTTAATAATAATGAATGGTGAAAATGTTTATTTAATTTGCAAGCTTTCCGCATCAATTTTACTTTGTGGCAAAACACCCTTAAGCGTGTGGGCCATCCCTGGGTGGGGTTCGCATTTTCCCAGATTATTTTGGCAATTTTGATAGTATAGTTTTCAATTACTATCAGAATAGGATCTACATGTACTGGATGGAATAAGATATCCTATTAAACCATGGCACTCCAATCTTTTTTTTACATGCAGAGGATTTTAAAATTCACAGTATGCCTTTTATTTTGCAGATGTCACCCATTGTTACACAAAGGGTAAAATCTGCAGCAACATCTCAATTTAATTTAGGCCTGGTTCACATTGAAAATTCTGTTCGGCACCTCCATCACAAGTTTAGTTGGGAATGAAGGAAAAAATAGCGCAGAAATTTGTGCTTTTTTCCATCAAAACAACAGACTCCATAGCAGAAAACTGATGGACTCGTTGTAGTCAAGAGGGTCCACTGGGCACCATTGTTGTCCATTGTTATACATGTCCATTTGTACCTCTGCAACGGACAGAAAAGTACCTCTGACGTAGATGCGAACCAGGCGATTCACAGTGTTTTTTCTGTAGAGTCTGATATTACCCATACTATTTTTTTGTCCCAAATATGAACCCAACTAGGGGGATCAGCCTTAGAAATGTCATATAGCAGCTGTATAATTGTCCAAAAACATACATTTCTCACCTTATCACAGACCAGACTGAGAAACTTAGGTTAAATGTCATTGTGATCTGCCACTGGTCTCATAATTTTCTATTTTTAACCAGTTGTAATCAGTTATGGTGATGATGCTCTAATATTTCCCAATATATATATACATATATATATATATATATATATATATATATATATATATATATATATTTGCGTTGATTTTCATTATATGCATAATTACTAAATGCTAATTTTAGTTGATTTATTTGATTAGACAACCCTAATATATTGATTTTATCGACAGGAAGGTCTGGGTTTCACATTGTAAACAGGAAACCTTATTAAGGACAGATTTAATTTCTCATCAAAGCAATAATTTATATACTGACCAATATGATTGAAGGTTACACAAGTACAGTTACACTAATATATATACATGTTTATCACAGTCAATTCATTTTATTATGACCACATCCTACTTTATGTCTGCAGAGCATAGCTCGTGAAGGAAGTCATGAGTCATGTACTGGCTTGATGGGTATATACTGTAAGGTGTGCAATAGGCTTTCTGTACAAATATCCATCATTGCTGTCATGGGTAGAATGAGTGATTTATCAGAGGTGCAGAAAGAGATGATTACTGGCTTTTGGGCCATGGATAGTAGCATTTCTGAAGCTGTGCTGGTCAAAGCTGTGTGCTTTACTGCTGTGGTGAAAGTGTATCATTAGTGGACAATAAGCGATGTAAAAGCTGAGAACCACCATGTGCTATTGATGATAGAGGTAAACGTTGGCTGTGAAGGTGCAAGAGGAGGAACTGACACACTACAATGGCGCACCTCACCTCCAAAATGAACCAGAAGACTACCAGGTGTGTGTCTAAAACAATAGTCCGCCAAACCCTACTGTCTATGGGGCTCTGAAGCAGACGAATGGTCACCGCACCTCTGCTAACAAAGTTATTCGACAGAAAAGCCTTCCATTTTCAATTGCCGTATTGGACTTCAACCTCCGCTGACTGGCAAAGGGCTACCTTCTCTGTTGAGTCATGTTTCCTGTCTCATCAAATGGATAAGGCATGTCAGGTCACAAACATCAGACCCTGCAGCCGTTGCTAGAAGAACAACAGGGAATGTTTCCATGGCATTCTCTGGGTCTACTTGTCCATGTGGAAGGCACTCTCCACCGATCTGAATATGAATCTATCTGTCACGGCTAGGCGGCGCTCAGCCTGAGGGGAGCAACAGTCTGCAGCAGCTGGTTTGCGACCTCGCCCTGATAGACAGTCTGCTGGCAGCTCTGTGAGTGACAGAGGCCCAGCCACTCTGGACAGGGGACATGTCGCAGCAGCCAATGGGAGGACCCGGAGGCCGATCCAATTGGCTGCTGGGGCGGTGTCCAGGAATCACATTTAAACTCCCTGCAGGCTGCGTGCAGCGCTTGTGATATTCTCCTGGCTGCCCTCAATACCTTTGCTTATCATTTGTTGTTAGCTTATCCGTGTACCAGACCCCGGCTTGTTTCCCTGACCCTGTTTTTGCGCTCCGATTTTGTACCTCGCTCCCGTTTGGCTTTTGACCCCGGCTTGTTTACGTTTTCTCTCTGGTTCTGATTTGTTGCTTGGCGTTCCTGATTTGATATTGACCTGGACTGTCTGACCTTTCTTCTTCCTGATGGCCCCATCACTCTAGCAGCGCAGGGATTGTCGCCCAGTTGGCGTCTGCCGCCTAGGGCAGCACGTCAAGTAGGCAGGGACAGTGGGCTTTCAGTCAGGGCTCACTGTACCCCCCTTGACGTGACACTATCCTTGCAGTCTATCATACATGAAAAATACTTTGATCAAAAAAATGTTTAAGCCACCCCCGGCTTACAACGGGATCTCAAGGCGGGTGGTCCTACGCTATCTTTACCGCTCAATAGAGACAAATTCAGACTTCTCATTGGGTCAACCGACCTCCATAATCCAGAGAGAAAGATAAAAAAAACACCAACCTTGCAAGCATACTGCACTGATATAACAAGAAGCATTTATGCTATCTATCATACATGAAAAAATAAGTTCACACGTTTTGATCAAAAAATTCTTAAGCCACCCCTCGGCTTACAACGAGATCTCAAGGCGGGTGGTCCTATGTTATCTTTTTTTTTTCATGTATGATAGATAGCATAAATGCTTCTTTTGAGGTTTCCATGTATTGTATAGCCCTTTTAGCAGTTGGTATGCCACTGGTAATGGTATGTGTGTATATATATATATGTGCCGCAACCATGCCAGTGGCACCCAGGTTCACATTGTGTTTTTCCAAAATGTTTTTTTTGTGCAGAACTATACGTTGTATTTGGCATATATTGATTTTAATCTATGTAGGGAGGAAAGGATTCCTCCATTTTGGTTTCTTGCACTCCGCCCACCTTCACAGGCTGTTATAAGTGCAGCATGTTTGCAAGGTTGGTGTTTTTTTATTTTTCTCTCTGGATTATGGAGGTCGGGTGACCCAATGAGAAGTCTGAATTTGGCTCTATTGAGAGGTAGAGGGGGAGGGGGGGGGGGGGTTGGTGGCTTAAGCATTTTTTGATCAAAACGTGTGAACTAAGAATCTCAAAGTTTTTTTCATGTATGATAGATAGCATAAATGCTTCTTTAGAGGTTTCCATGTATTGTATAGCCCTTTTAGCAGCTGGTGTGCCACTGGTAATGGTATGTGTATATATATATATATGTGCCGCAACCATGCCAGTGCTTTTCACAAATGTTTTTTTTTTGTGCAGAACTATACGTTGTATTTGGCATATATTGCTTTTAATCTATTTAGGGATGAAGGGATGACTCCATTTTGGTTTCTTGCACCCCGCCCTCCTCCACAGGCTGCTATGTCAGTGCAGTATGCTTGCAAGGTTGTTTTTTTTTTATTTTTCTCTCTGGATTATGGAGGTCGGTTGACCCAATGAGAAGTCTGAATTTGGCTCTATTGAGAGGTAAAGATAGTGTAGGACCACCAGCCTTGAGATCCCGTTGTAAGCCGGGGGTGGCTTAAACATTTTTTTTATCAAAACGTGTGAACTAAGAATCTCAACGTTGTTTTTTTTTTCATGTATGATAGTTAGCATAAATGCTTCTTTAGAGGTTTCCATGTATTGTACTATCCTTGCAGATCACATACAACCATATATGCTGATTGTCTTCTCTTGGGCTGATTGGATCTTCCAGAAAGACAATGCGAAATGTCACCCAGCTAGAAATATCCGATATTGGTTGGAAGAGCATGACCAAGTACTACTAACACTATGTCTACACAGCATATGTGAAAATGCCATTGAAAATCCAACGGCATGATAACATCGATGGAACAAGTTTTTTGACGCGGATTTGCACTAAAAAACAGTGTTTTTCAGATTTGCCGATGGCCCCATACATTGAATGCACGGGAATCCGACGGCAATTCTGCAGAAGACCCAGCAGGTTTGAAAATCCGCCGGATTTTTAAACCCACCAGAAAAAATCTGTACTATGTAGACTACAGCACAGTAGGATCATCAACTGTGTATGTATTTATGTATAAATGTTTCTGTGGAAACCACTGTACAAGCACATAAAAAGCAAATCTATCTATCTATCTTTCAGATTTTAGGAAACTCTGGCTGTTGTAAATCCTGGATAGTGTGTATTTTCTCAACAGCTTGAGGGCCTTGGGTTAAAGAACACTAGCTTAGGTGTTTTACAGAGCAATGGAATCCTGGTTTCTTTTTTATTGGCTTGTCAGTGTGAATTTTCCATCTGATATTGACCTCATTCAAATGGATGCTGACCCTATTTAACCCCACCTTTTCCTCTTACCCCTTGCTGGATCAATAGAGCCCAGTATGTATTCTAATATTCTGTGTACCGTACCCATTGCCTCCGTCCCTCGACCACTAATCTTTGCTCCCCACCCAGACCTTCTTGACTGTCCCCAACTACGAGCTTGCCTGATGATTTGGTATCATGCTGCACCTCGGCCACCACCACAAGCAAGTCGCGACCTGGTAGAACTTCCTCCGGTGAATACTGGAACCTGCTTAGATTACGGTCCCTGGTGCGGCTTATACCACCGCTTGCGGTGGTCCAGAGGATCCACTCCTCTACTGCCGTTACAGTGAATACTATCTCACTGTCTTTAGATGAATATGATTACCACCCATTATTTCTGTCCATTACTCGTAATACATAAAATCCTTGGCAGAAAAGATTATTTTATATAAGTTATGAATTACGAATAACAACCTTGACAGAGTTTTCTCATGAATACATCCACCTTTTTTAAAACCTGTTGTTCAAAAAATCAGTTAAAGCTATGGGTCCAGACCCTGGAAACGCAGGCAGCCATAGATTTCCATACATAGACTATTCAAATGACTTAAAGAGACTGTAGCACCATAGACCTGCACATAGGTAATAAATGTCTGATGCTGGAGGACCCCCACCAATCGCTAAAATGGGGGCCCCAGTCTTCTGCTATACTCAGCAGAAGACTATGACAGAATTGCAAGTTTTGTTCATCCCGCAGCCAATAAAATGGAATAAAAAAACTATTAAAGAGTGACGCCAAACGCCAAAGTGGTACCAATGGAAAACGTCAGTTTATCCCACAAAAAAAGCCTTTACAAAACTCTGCATACATAAAACAAAAAAGTTATGGCTATCAGAAGATAGCGATGTATAAATATTGTTTTACATAATAAAAAGTGCCACAACATAAAAATCTATATAAATTGGGTATTGTCGTAATCTCTTCGATACACGGAGTAAATTTAACTTGTCACAATTACTACATGGGCATCTCTTTTAAATATAAAAAACACTACCAAAATTGCTGCTTTCCACAAAATAGATTTAAAGGTGATCAGAAAGTCATGTACCCTGAAAAACGATACCAATAAAAATGTCAACTCATCCTGCAAAAATAAGCCCCTACACACTTCTGTACAAAGAAAAATAAAAAAGTTATGGCTCTCAGACTATGGTGATGCAGAAATGTGTTTTCTTTTTTTTAAATAAGTGTTTTTATTCTGTAAAAGCAGTAAAACAAGAAAATATACAAATTGGGTATCGCTGTAATCGGATCGACCTGCTGAGTACAGCTAGCATATCATTTATACCACATGATGACCACTGTAAAAAATAAAATATAAAACACTAGTAAGATTGCTGTATTTTGTTCATCCTTCCTCCCAAAAACCTTGAGAAACAGTGATCAATCCATCATATGAACCTCAAAATAGTGCCATTTAAAATCTCAACTCATTCTGCAATAAATAACCCCTTAATTAGCATCATATATGGAAAAAATTATGGCTGCTATATTATGACTAGAGATGGGCGAATTGATTCTAACGAAGTGGAATTCATTTAGAATTTCAGGAAAACTTCGGTTCTGAACGAAGTCGAAGTTTGGGGTACTTCGGGTGAACGAAGTGTGCTTTTGATTGATAAAATGGCTGCGAGCACATGGCGTTACATGGGGCAAAGAACTCTGGGAGGAAGAAGGGCATAGCCTGCATGAAATGTGCAGAGATGAAGCCAATCAGAGACCAGTGGGATTCTGTGACGTCACCGCACTATATAAGTCCGGACGCGACGCCGGGAGCTCACACTCCTCTCACTGTACTGATTGGGGAAGGTGCTGCCACGGCTGCTTATGGTAGCTGATACTAAAGAACTCATTTTTATACAGCGATTTTTGGGGGGTTGTCTCATCTTGTCTCAGAGACTGATTCTCTTAACGTTTTATTTCTGATGTTGTGGGGTATTGGATCTGAAGTCCAGTGTGCGTCCAGTGCAGCTGCATATACATTTTAATGCTATCTGCTCACAGCACATTGAATATCCAAGGGTGATCTAAGCCTATTCCTGTTGTATTCATTTAAAGAAACAGCGTTTTTACAATACAAATACCACTTAATTTTTGGCTGCTCAATTCTTTTGCGCAATTTACATCCAGGGGTTAATTAAGCATTGTTCTGCTGCTGTGGTGACTAAAAGAAAACGTTTAGTTCACCGCCAAAAAAATACATTTTTCCTGTAGCATAATTCACAAGTGAAGGTTAATTACAAGTTTAACTCTTGTTGTGTACCGTAGAAAACACGCCATTGTAACACGCTACAAAGCTCGTAGTTTTTGGTTGCTCAATTCTTTTGCGCAATTTACATCCAAGGGTTAACTAAGTATTTTTCTGCAGTTGTACTCAGTAAAAGAAACTTTGTTTTTCACCGCCACAGAAGAAATTCTGTAGCATAATTCATATTCGAAGGTTAATTAAGCCTGTTTGTGCTTTTATATTCAGTAAAATACACAGACTTTTTAATCGGCACATACAAGTCAATTTTTCCTGACCATTTGTGGAGCGCAATTTATATCCAAGGGTTACCCAAGCTTCTTAGTGGGTTCATTTGGAGTCAAATACAGGGTGTGTATTTATCATATACACATATCTTCATCAAACAGTGTCTGTACATTTTAGAACAAACAGTATGTCAGACAGAGAGGTGACAGGCTCTTCACCTGCGAGTGGCAGAGGCACAAACATTACAGGCCCAGGTCGCAGCACAGCAAGGGGCAGTAGCAGCAGGGGTCACTCGGTGAGACCACAACTGCCGCTGTCATCAAGCGGCCGTGTGCTGACTAGCAACCCAAGGGTTCTTGATTGGCTGACTATGTCATCCACTTCCTCCCAGATGACATCTGACAACCCCAGCCAAGAGTCGGTGGGAACGTCAGACACAACCCTTAGTTGGCATGGCCCGGGAGCGGGTCAGCGGCCCTCACCTGTCCTCAACCCGCCTCTGTCCCATCCGGTTCCCTCAGCCAGAGATCTACTATGTGGTCTGGGCTCAGCGCCACTATATAGCGAGGATGAACAATTTGAGGAGGGCAATCAGCAGCTACTTGGCAGCGAAGAAATGGGGCCAAAATCCCCTGCTTCTTGCAGTAGGCGGCAAAGTATAGATGTGGAGAGTGGCATGGGAGGTCATGTTGTGAGGGGTCCGCCTCTGCATACCAAGACCGGTGATGAGGACAGCAGTGACGATGAAAAACAAATAGATGATGATGTAGCCGAGCACACTTGGTAGCCGGGTGAGGCAAGGGCTTCATCATCGTCAGGAGAAGAGGGCGTCAACTTGCATGTCAGGCAGCGGCAGCCAGCAAGTGGGTTGTGTGGCCGTGAGTCAGCAGGATAGCAGCAGTGTGAGGTCGGGAGACAAGCGGCCACGGGGTAAAAAACCCGCTTCGCAGGTCCATGAAAGTAGTGGCACAGGGGCTCAGCGAGGCAGCGATGGTAGTAGTCACTCAGTGCGGAGCGTTTGCGGTAAAATCCGATACTCGGCGGTGTGGCAGTTCTTTGCTAAGACACCGGAGGAGCCGAATATGGGTATATGTAGAATCTGTATGCCGAAAGTGAAGCGTGGCCAGGGAGCTAACGTTGGCACCACGGCCCTGCGTCAACACATGCAGCGTCACCATCCGGTGGCCTGGGAGAAACGTGGCTCAGATGTGGTGGTCCATCCTGCCGCCGCAGCAACAGCAGCAGCAGCGCCCAGTGGCACGCATGCTGTTGCAGCCATTCAAGGCTCCACCACCTCTGCAGAAGGGAGCTGTTTCTCTTTGACATCATCTCCCGGTCCAGATGCTCCTGCTCCTCGCAACTCATGGTGCCAGCAGTCGTTCAGCAAAGCGATTGCAAAGAGACAACAGTATGCGTCCAACCATCCTAAGGTGCAGAAGCTGACCGTGCTCCTGTCCAAGTTGTTGGTGCTGCAGTCCCTCCCTTTCCAAATGGTGGACTCTGCACCGTTCAGAGAACTAATGGTTTTGTGCCGAGCCGAGATGGAGATTTCCCCAACCCCGTAATTTTTTTTTTTCCAAAAAGGCAGTACCACACTTCATAAAATGTAGAACAGAAAGTGGGCCAGCCCTTTGAGCTTATCGGTTTGTTCCAAGGTCCCAAACGGCAGCGCGGACGTCTGGAGCTGTAAATACGGTCAGGGCCAGTACATGTCCTTTACGGCCCACTGGGTGAGTGT
This sequence comes from Phyllomedusa bahiana, assembly GCA_025379985.1. Lineage (NCBI taxonomy): Eukaryota > Metazoa > Chordata > Amphibia > Anura > Hylidae > Phyllomedusa > Phyllomedusa bahiana. The sequence continues at coordinate 9,254 of JAODAL010041248.1, read as the reverse complement.
GCTTCTGGCCCAGGCACACCAACAACTTGGACAGGAGATGCTACTTTCTCCTCCACGTTGTCAAACTGCGGCTCTTGCGCCAATGTCCGCCTCCTCCTTGTCACGGGCCCGGACATAGAAGTGGATCCACTGGACCACCGCAAGCGATGGTGTAAGCCATGCCAGGGAACGGAATTTTAAAGGTAGGTCCCCCCCCGGTTTTCACCAAGCCCCCGCCGCAAAGCGGGATGGACTTGCTTGCGGCGGGAGTCTACCAGGTCTTTAAACCCCTTGACTTGACTTGCTTGCAGTGGCAGCCAAAGTATAGCGTGGTGCAAAATCGTCAGGCAGGCTCGTAGTCGGGGACAGGCAGAAGGTCAGGACAGGCGGCAATGGTTCATGGTCGTGGATAGGCAGTAGGTCAGGGCAGGCGGCAAGATGTGTGGTCGAGGAACGGAAGCTAATGGTAGGGTTTACACGGTAAATCAGAACAAGGCTTGGAACGCTTTCTCAGTAGGCTAAATGGCACTAAAGCACCAGGAAGGGGCATGCTTAAATAAGGGCAGTGACCGGCAATAGCCAATTACCGGTGCACTGGCCCTTTAAATTTCACAGAGCCGCCGCGCGCGCGCCTTAGCGATCGGGTACGCGCGCGCCGGGAGGCTGGAGCAACAACAGGAGCACGGCCGGGTAAGTAGGAGGGTGACTGGCTGGCCTGGTGAGCGTGCCCACTGCCCGACATGCGGGCGGCGGTGCCGCTCGTGCGGAGGCCACGGGTGTGCCCGCGACCCGGGATGGGGGTCGCGAGCCCCACCCGTGACACCTCCTCCACCACCACCACCATCTCAGCCTCCACAAGTACTGCTCCATCATACCACATGTGTAGGGAACAAGCGGTGTCATGCCAGGTTCTACACCTGGCTTGCCTGGGGCGAACGAAGTCACACAGGGGGGGAAACCCGCTCCGCGTCAATGCAGCAAGAAATCGGATGTGTGGCTTTCTCCGCACCAAATGCAAATAGGAACCATTGTGACGGACAATGGGAGGAACATGGTGTCCGCGCTGCATGGTTGTGAAAAGGTTCCTGAAGTCTTCCACCGAAGATTCTGAAAATGGCCAGGAAACTGTGCATGCACTTTATCCATTCGTACAAAGCCAGGAACAACCCTCTCGAGTTGCAGCGGCAAAAAACTGCCTCCCCCAACACACTCTGATATGCGATGTTTTCCACCCGTTGGAATTCCAGCCTGCACGTGTTGGACCGACTGTATGAACAGAGAAAGGCCATTAACGATTTTTTGATGATCCAGGCGGACAGGAGTATTCCCCTGTGTAACTTTGATGTCAGACGTTTGTTGAGGCCATTCGAGGAGGCCACGTTTTTTTGTCAGTCGCCAGGACTACAGGAGAATAAACGTCATTTCCACTGCTTCTTGTCCTGGGAAAAGATGCTGAAAAATCTGTCTGGGAGGGGACTGGAGACGTGGCGGCCACATGATCCGGTGGGGACTGAAATGGAGGAGGAGGACATTGGAGCAGAAGCTTGTCTTGGGGAAATGAGTGGATTTTTTCTACCCAGGTGACAAGAGGGGGAGCAGGAGCAACTGGAGGAGGTAGATGGAGATGAGGGAAAACGAGGCAGATGACCCAAGCACAGTGGCAGTATACAGTGGGGAGGAGGCAGGGGGCCCCACGGAGTCACTTGTGCAGATGGCCCGTAGCATGCTGATTTGCCTGGCTAGTGACAGCCGAATAGTCAGCATCCGGCAGAGGGATGACTTCTGGCTCTCCACCCTATTGGACCCTCGCTACCGTTCCAAAATGGGAGCTTTTTCCCAGCTATTTAGAGGGGGGACAAACTCAAATACTATAGGGAAATCCTCCGTAAATCAGTTGGCCGTGCCTATGTGCGGCATCGTCCATCCTCTGGACAGGTCTGACCGGGGGTTTCTTCCCGCGCTCACGTACTTTCTGCCGCAACTGCTGGGGGGAAAGGGGGGGGGGTAGGAGCGTACCAGCTCCATCAGCAGCAACCTAAGTCTGGAGTCACTGATGAGCAGCTTCCTTCACCCGCCGAGTGAGGAGGGCAGTCGCCAGCAGCAGGACCTGAAGCAGACCCTGAACCAACAGGTGGTGGCCTACTTGGACAGCACTCTGCCCCCCCCAGTTAGAAGTATCCCTGGACTACTGGGCAGCCAAACTGGATGTTTGCCGAAACTTGCCGAGTTTTGAGTGGAGAACTGTCCTGCCCGGCCAGTAGTGTGGCATCAAGGGGGTTTTTTAAAGGGGGGTTGGGGGGCCATCTTTTCCCCCCCAAGGAAACCCCGGTTTTTCCAGGGAAATGTGGAACGATAAACCTTTTGGTCAAGATGAATCGGGCGGGGGGGTTTGGGCCCCAGGATTTCCAAAACCCCAAAATCCTTTAGGCTCAGAAACTCACCCCCAAAATGCCCGCCCTTCACCCAAACTGTGAGAAATGATTAAAAACTCCCTTGCCCTCACCCATTTATTCTGATTTTCGCCACCCCCCTGAGGGCCAAAATTTCGGGCAAACCGTTTCTCCATCTTGCCCCCAAAACCATTTTTAAGGGGGGAAACTGGTATTCCCCCCCACCCCCACACTCTTTGTCCCCATTTATGACCTCATCTGCTTTTTGCGGGTCCCTGTGCCCATCCAACTTTTTTTTTTTTTCCATTGTGCCCCTCTGCCCCTCATCCCCTGTTGCCCCCCCTGCCGCCGTCACCCCCACTCCCTGCCCCTTTGTCCCACTTTTTTGGCCCTACCCAGTTTTTGCCCCCAAAGAATGTTCATTGTGCCACTCTCTGACCTCATGCTGCGGCCACCGTCCCCTTCCACTCCCCTTGTCATTGGGGCCACTCTGGGGGCCCTACTATCTTTTTGCCCCCCCTTCCAAAATTGTCTTTTGGCCACTGTATGACCCTTTGCTGCTGTCCCTTTAAACCTCCACACTGGTCATTGTCCACTTGGGGCCCTACCCCCATTTTTCCCACCCCCAGAATGTCATTGGTGCCACGTCTGCCCTATGCTGTGCTGCTGTGACCTCCCCCCTCTGTAAATTGTGCCACTCTGTGGCCTACTACGTTTTGCCCCCCCCAGAATCCCCTTTTTGCATGCCTCCCTTTCATGCTGCTGCTGTGGCTGCTGCCTTTGCCCTCCACACTGTTTTTTTTGTGCCACTCTTGACCTCGCTGCGCCCCCGTACTTCCACTCTCTGAAATTGGGGGCCATTCTGGGCCCCCCTACTGTTTTCCCCACCTCCAGAATGTCATTGTGCCACTGTCTGCCCTTTCCTCCCTGCTGCCGCCCCCCCCAACCCCCACTCTGCCCATTTGCCCCCTTTTTTGGCCCCACTACTTTTTTTTTGGCCACCTCCAAATGTAAAATTGTGCCATGTCTGACCTCATGTTGCTCCCCGCCGTCCCCCCCCAATCTTTTGTAAATTGTGCCACTCTGGGGCCTTTACTCTGGGTTTTTGCCCCCCCTCCGGGTTTGGTCATTGGGGCCACTGTCTGATCTCATCCCTGCTCCACCGTCACCTCCACTCCTGCCCATTGTCCATCTGTGGCCTACTAATTTTTTTGCCCACCTCCAGAATGTAATTGTGCCACTTTTTGGGGCCCTCATGCTGCTGTTCCCGTTACCCCCAAAACACTGTGTCATTGGCCACTCTGGGCCTACTCCAGTTTTTGCCACTCCAGAATGTCATTGTGCCACTCTTGACCTCTGCTGTTGCTCCTGCGGTCACCTCCACTCTCTGTCATTGTGCCCCTGTGGCCTACTCCAGTTTTTGCCACCTCCAAAATGTCATTGTTCCACTGTCTGACCTCATGCTGCTGCCACGTCCCCCTCCTTCTCTGTCTTTGTGCCACTCGTGGCCTACTACTGTTTTGCCACCTCCAGAATGTATTGTCCACTGTTGACCCTCATGTTGTGCTGTGTTGATCCCCGTCAACCCCAACTGTGCTTGTGCCATCTTTGGGCCTACCCCTTTTTTTTGCCACCTCCAAATGTCATTGTGCCACTGTCTGACCTATGGCTGGGGGCTCCCGCCTCCCCTCCACACCTGTCACTGATTTTCCCACCTGACCCCTCACTTTTTTTTTTTTCCAGCGTCCTGCCGACTTTATCGGGGAAATTTCCCCCCTTTCATTTTTTGGGGTCATTTCCCCTCTTAAGTGCCCGGGGAATTTTTATATGAAGCGATTCAAGGCGGCGGCAGTCATGTGCGTGTCATACTAAAAACAAACATTGTTATAAGCCCAAACCCAAGCCCCCTCTGCTTTTTTTAAAACGGCACAAGTTTTCAGCACCTGAGGCTCTGTGCACCTGGAAAATCTTTTTTTTAACGTGTTTCATCCCGAAGTAATTCGGACCGAAGATTTTTTGTCGGGAAATTCGGTGAAGTGAGCGAACCGAATTTTTGAGAAATTCGCCCATCTCTAATTATGACAATATTAAAATGCAATTTTTTATAAACATTTCTATTGTGTAAACGTAAAAAAAAAAAAAACTATAAAAATGTTAAAAAATTTATATATTAAATTGTAGCAACCCGCCTAGTAAATTTACTATGTCTTTTATACCGCACGGTGAACACTGTAAAAATGAAACCCAAAAATCAATAGCGGAACTGTGTTTCCCCCCTCCATTGTCATAGAAAATGCTAAAAATACCATGGAACAACCGTGGGCCCAAAAGGCACAATACACCTTTAGATGAGATCCACGAGGGGTGTTGAATCCAAAATGGGGTGACTTCTGGAAGGTTTCACCTGTTCTGGTACTTTAGGGGCTTTGTAAACGCAAAATGGCACCCACCAAAATCTATGTTCCAAATGCCAAATAGGGCTCCCTCACTTGTACACCCCTCCCATGTGCCAAACACGTTTACACCCACATAAGGTATTGCCAAACTTGGAAAAATTGTGAAAAAAAATTTTTAAGGATGCTTTTTTTCCGGGAAATTTCCTTGTAGAAATTTAAACATTTTCAGCAAAATTTTCAGATTTTTGGGAAAAAAATATATATTTTTAAATGACGGTTAAAAAATACAGTCCATAAATTTCAACCGAGGGTGGGGAAAAAAAGTGGGTAAGGGGGGGAGACAAGGGGAGTTAAAGCCCCTCCCCTGGTAAAATGCCCTAAACCCCACAAGGAAAGAACCAATCTGCTCCAAAAAACCCCCCCAATCTCTGACCCCAGAACCCACCAGCCAAGATCCAGAATTTTACATCTATACGCATTAATATTCATTTTTTAAGGTAAATTTTTAAAAGCCTTTTTTAAAAACCTCTCTATTCTTTTTGACCACTCCTAGACAGGCTATTCCACAGATTTACAGTTTTTACGTAAAAACCCCTTTTCTCCTCTGGAAAATTAAATCCTGGGGGAAATTCCGAAGGGGAATGCCCCCTTGTCTTTTGAGGGGCTTTTCTGAAAAAATTTTTTTCCCCATACTTCTTGTAGGACCTTTTATATATTTTTTAAAATTCATATGTCCCCCCCAAGCCGTATTTTTCAAGACTAAAAAGTTCAATTTAACTAACCTTCCTAAAACCCAAGAGTCCATTCCAGTTTTGGTTGCTCATCTTTGCATTCTCTCTAGCTCCATTACATCTTTTCTATGAAAAATGGGGCACAGAACTGAACAGCATACCCCAAGGGAGGCCATACCAGTGCTTCATACAGCGGTAATATTACATCCCTGTCCATGCCTCCTTTAATACACCCAATATTTACTTGCCCCTTGAGGCGCTGATTGACACTGCATGTTGTTCGTAGTCTTTAACTACAAAAACCCATTTTCTTTCTCAATAAGCAATTTTCCTTTTTTTTCTCTCCCTGGACATTGATGCTGCGATTATTAAACCTTACATTTATCCACATTGAAACTCATTGCCAAGTGGTTTCCAAGCATGTGTTCCATGTCTGCTTGCAATTTATGAGCAATTTCCTAATTGCACTACCCTCAAGCTTGGTGTATCTGCAAAAATCGAAATGTGCTATTGATCCCTTTCCCCTTATCGTTAAAAAAACATTTAAAAAAAAGAGGACCCCAAAACTGGCCCGGGGGACACCACTCACAACCCCGGACCCCAGAGTAGGGGTAATTTTACCCCACCTCCCTTTTTTTAAACGATCTTTTATTTCTAACCCCAAAGGGGTTTTAATTTACCCAATAAACGTGTAAAAAAAAAGAAATGTTTTTCTGCAGCCAGTTTTTAGATATGTTGATTTTCTTTATTTTTCACCATATAACTTTTATCTTTAGTGTAACAAACAACGTAAGTAAATTGGATCAAGCATTATGAGATCTTTCGAAGTCCTGCAATGAGGTTGCTTTCCAATAGGGTATGCAAAAAACTATGTTTTAATTCCCCTTGAGTCTTCTAATCTCCCGTTTTCCTCAATCCTCTTTTAATGCTCCTCTTTTTCCTTTTCCAACTGTCTCCCTGTCCATCCCCTCAAAACGGCAGTTTAGACCCCTGACCCGCCTTCTGCCCTGATTTGAGGATTTTACCACTCCCCATATCTGTTTGGCTGCACCGCACTCCCCCACCAAACTAAACAGCAGAAGACTGAACCATAAAAGAACAACCCCCGCATATTGCCACCCAAATTTATAATACACAAAAGGGCAAAAACTGGTACACAAGCCTGCCCAAAAAAGAGGAGGGGAAACACAACAAAGAGGGCATACAATAAAAACCCCCCACTTTCATTTAAGAAATTTAAACTTTCATTCAAAGGGTAACCTCCCCCCCTTTCAAACCCCTTTGAGGGACAGTGCAAACGCCTTTGTAAAAATCTGAAAACACAATATCCACACCCCCCCCTTTCCCGACTTCTACCACCTCTTTAAAAACAGATCAATTGTCTCACAACTTTGACTTAGTAAAAAACCCTGTGGCAAAAAAACACTTTTAATATTGTATTCTCCAATAATCCTGTATAAGTCCCTTATGAGCCCCCAAAACAGCTTTCCCATAATTTGTTAAAAATTATTTTTTTTTTTTCTATATTTTTCCCGGGCAAGATCAAAGCCCTTTTTTTAAAATGGAACATTTGCCTCCTGCCATAAAGTCACCATAACCCTCAAAAAATCATGTACAGGGCACAGAGTTTAAACCCAAGCTGAGCTCTTTTAAAAACCCTTTTTGGGGATGCCACAGGCCCGGAGCCTGGTTCACATTCTTTTTTAACTTTGGGTTGGGCCATTTCACACTGGCCAATTAATTATATCAGATTTATACTAAAGGACTGGGACCCCTAATCCACACTGGGCCTGCCCCCACAGCTCCACACTGCACCTATTAGTATGACACCACCCCTCTACACTGGGGGGCCCCATCAGCTACTTTCTCCCCTTTTTTATACAGATCTGAAGAACCATTTTCAGCCCTTCCTTTCCTGGGGCCATGACCCTCCCCATTATGTTATTGTTATTAGGGTCCTCATTCTCTGACTTTGCTTTTTTGACATTTCCTAGTTTAAAGAATTTGGGTTTTTTTCTTTCTGTCCTTGGCCACCTAATCTTTTGTATTTTAGTGCTTTGATCACTTCAAATTTTATTAAGCTCTTTGTAATTTTCAAAGGGTATGCTACCCCCTTTACTTTATTTTTAAATGCCCCTTTTTTTTTTGTTTTCCTTTTAACAGAAGGTAAAGCCCTGTTTTATTTAGTTTTAATCCTTATCTTGTTTTCCCAATTAACATTTTGCTATCAATTTCCCCAGAGTATATTTAAAGCCCTCCCAATTGGCTTCTATATCACTATTTGATAATAGTTGCTCCCAGTTTATGTCCTGTATTGTAGGGGGGAATTTTCTTTTTTCCAGTTTACACTAAATTGAATTATATTGTGGTCACTGTTACCAAGGTTTTCAGAAACAATAACCGCTCCAACAAATTTACTTTGTTAGAAAATTTCCCCGATCCAACAGAGCATCACTTCTAGGGGGGCCTCCACAAACTGCCCCATAAAATTTTCCTGTAACAAATTGGGAATTCCTTCCTTTGAGTTTTATGCAAACCGTTTACAGTCAATGTCTGGGGAATTAAAGTCCCCATTATTACCACTGACCTGCCCGTGTGCCCCGCACCATTTGATTATGACCCGTTTTCATCCATCAGTGATGTTGGGGGGTCTACCCTAGAAACCCCAAAAATTTTTTTTTCATTCCCCTCCTTTATTTCCCCCCACAATGTTTTTCCCCTCTTTCCCGCTATTGCCCGCTTTCCCCCTTTTGCCCTTCATTCACTCCTTGCATACAGAAACACCCTCCTTCCGCTCTGTCCCTTTCCCAAATAGAAAAAACCTTTAGGGTTTGGGGCCCCAAACATGCGGAAGTCCAGCCATGTTTTTTGGTGGCCATGGGGGGGGCGATATGCTTCATACCTCCTTGAATATTTCCCTTTAAGGGGGGTATTTCCAATATGGGTTCTTTAGGGGGGTTTTTTTAAGTTTTAGACCTTCGGTGTCCCCAAACCTTAATGGTGCCTAAAAAAAAATTGTAATGAAAAAAGAGACCCCAAAAAATCCAATACGTCACTGGTCAGCTATAAAAACCATATTGCGCGTGAACATAACCTAAGGGGACTAAATATTACAGTAAAAAAAGTTTAAAGTATAAAAAAATTAAAAATATTAAAAGATCAAATCACCCCCTTTTGGCCATTTTACAAATAAAACAAATAAAAAAGTGAGCTATCATTGGCATAAAAACGATCCAATAAAATTAACTCATATTCCTGACGTAAAATTTTTGAAAAAAAAATTCCATGTCCCCTAAAAAAATTTTTAATAAAAAATGATCAAAAAGTCATATCTATCTCAAAATGGGCCCAAAAAACTAAAAATTAGTCCACAACAAATGCACCAAAATCAGGCCAAAGATTGGAAAAACAAAAAAAATTATCGTCGCAAAAATGGGGTTTTCGCACAAAGTTAAAAAAACATGTTTGGATATTTTTAAAAGTACTAAAACATAAAAAAAAAACCCCACATATTTTATATTTCCAAAAATAATATTACCTGCATTAACAATAATAATAATTTTTTTCTGAAAAGCGGCAAATAAAACCAAACCCTGGCAAACATGGCGCCAAAAATTTACTTTTTTTTTTAATTTCCCACCCCACTTCATTTTTTTTTTTATTTTCCCATCAGGAAAATGCCTCCCTGCCCATTTTCAGCCCCGTTGGTGCGGAAAAGTTTTGCACAGGAATTTGTGTCTGAAAGCACATAAAGATAC
>JAODAL010041247.1:0-36082 GCA_025379985.1 Phyllomedusa bahiana | reverse complement strand
AGGGGAGTATTATCTTTTTATATGTGAAGGGGGTTTATTACTTTTTATGTGCAGGGAGGGAATGCTATTATTTACTTTTATATGTGCAGGGGGGGCTATTATCAATGTTTTTGTGCAGGGGAGGCTATTTCTACTTTTATATGTGCAGGGGGGAGCTATTATCTATGTTATATGTGCGGGGGGGCTATTATATCTTTTTTTATGTGGTGGGGGGCATATTATCTACTTTTATATGTGAGGGGGGCTATTATCTACTTTTATACGTGCAGGGTGGGAGCTATTATCTACTTATTATACGTGCAGGGAGGAGCTTTAATCTACTTATATATGTGCTGTGAGGCTATAAGCTACCTATATATACATGTGCTGTGGGGCCTATAAGCTAGCTATATACCTGCTCGGGGACCTATAAGCTATCTATATACCTGCTGGGGGACATATAACCTCCCCATGTGTGCTGGGGGATCCATAACCTGCCTATATATCTACTGGGGGATCCATAACCTGCCCATATACCTGCGGCGGGATCCATAACCTGCCATTATACCTGCCTGGGGGACATATAATACACACCTACCGGGAGATTATATAAAAGTATATAAAACACCTACTGGGGGACGTATAACTTACTGGGGGACCCTATTACCTTCACTGGGGGACACATAATTTACTGCGTTGTGAAGTCGCTAATAGTCGTTAAGCCGGTTGTTAAGGCCTCAAGACAAGTCAGTTGATAAGAGTTAGCAATCGACTCCGCGGACTCCAGTCTGTTGTTAAGCCAGTTGTTAAGGCCGCAAGTCGATTGATAAGACCTTAGCAATCGACTCCAGGGACTACTCCAATGGAGAACCACTTAAACTTCTAACTGCTGCTTTAACAGTGCCTGCTAAGATAATAGGGTCTCATACCTCCCAACTTTTAGAGATTGCATAGAGGGACACATCAGGATACGCCTCTAACCTCACCCAAACACATGACATCACACAGAAATGCTAGGTTATGTTGAATGTTTAGCTCTTCAATCTAATGGTTTAGTTTATAATCCTAATTGGCATCCCACTGGTTAAGATATATTCTATGAATTCTAACCATAAAAGAAAGCTCCTCATTTCAGATCTTAAAGGGGTTATCCGGGCGTTTAATGATTTCACTATACACGGTATTTATATTGAAAAGTGAAGATATTCCAGCACCTTCATGTGCTTCTTTTCTTTTTCCTTCTTATTCTTCCATCATTAGATCAGTGAAACCTCCTGTTTGTGGGAGGGTCAGTAGTTATCCAGCATCTATTTCCTACAAGTCCCACAATGCATTGCAAGTTAGGATTCCCTGCACCCACCTCCTAATCCTCCTATCGTTGTTTAACCCTGTCCTGTACACTCTTACATTATCATTCTCAGACATGTACACCTCATGCCCTTGCATCTCTGCTTCAGTTCACTTCCTGGTTGCCTGCAAGCAGGCTGTGTGTGGTAGAGTCCCAGTCAATTTGTATCAGGGTTAAAATACATTCTTTCCTTATCCTATAATATTTGTAATACATCTACAAATATATAATTTGGTTTATATATTTTCATGTAGATTTGTAGATTGTAAACCCTCGCGGGTAGGGTCCTCTCTCCCTCTGTCGTGCCAATTGTCATTATCCCTTATCACTGTACTCGTTTGACTTATGTAATGTATGTAACCCCCTCGAATGTACAGCGCCCTGAAATCAATGGCGCTTTAAAATAAATAATAATAATAATGTATGTGCTGTACATTCCCTACAGCAGGTACACAGCTGTCCCATCACTGTAACTCTGATTGCCATGCGGAATATGGCATCACGGAACTTCCGGGGGCGGGACTATCCTGGATGGCCGCACTTTACCTCGGCTCCGTCTTACCTCCTCCACCAAAAACAGCCTAATCGCACCATCAGCGCTGCCATCGTACCCACATTGCACTCTGGGGGTGCATGCAAAGAGGTGACCCCGAAGAAGCCGCCCTTTCATCTCTGGAAGTCCGGGGGCAGCTTACCTCCACAACCGCTCCTGCTGCGGGCGACGGCTCCACCGCATCCTCGGATCAACACCGGCGGCGCGCTCGGAAAGCCTGCGCTCCTGCCAACAGCATAATCACTGCGGCAGCTCCCACCATTAAGGTGACCCCACAGCCGGGACTCGGGACAGGCGCCTCACTGACAGCGGAGGCTCGTTCCCTGCGCCGGACTCGTCTACCCGCGGTGCGGGACTGCCGACGGGTTTGCGGGTCCTACAGAGGGAGACGGCCATCTGCATCAGCCGGCAGGACCAAACAGCCGACCAACGCTGCCCCTGCACGGGCCGTTGCCCTAACACTGTGCACCTTAAAAGTGGAGCCTGGAGACCTCTCCTACATCAGTTAAGGTGGGATCGCTCTGATTGGTTCATTTGGGACCCTGGGAAGTTGGGGAGGCTGCCGGTGGTTTTTGGCACACTAAGCGGTCGGCGCCTTGGCGGGAACGGCTGCCATTTTACCCGCCCCCCCCCACGCTTTGGCAAGAAGACAGAGGTGGGAAATTCAGCCATTTTGGGTCCACTCGTCCCCCCCCCCCCTCGTCCTCACAGCAAGACCCGTGACCAATACGCTGCACGAGCTACCCTATCTGCCTGCTGTGGTCAGGGACGGACAGTGCCACTAGTGTGAGGAGTCTTGTTTAGGGCAAGGACTGCTCCTCTGAAATATTGCATTGCATACCATACTCACCCAACATAAGGACAGTGTTCCTGATATTTTTCTAATAACATCGATCTTCCCTGTTGCTCACTGCATAAAATCTTCACTTCATTTGCTTGCTAACAGCGACATCTAGTGGACACTGGTTGTAACATACACTCTGGTCTCCCTTGCTAACCTCGATTCCTGAACTGCAATACCACAGCGGCATCTAGTGGACACTGGTGATCCAGAGGGCCGCTATCTGTATGTTAGACTACAGGTTGCAGACACAGCATATTCACTTTTGAATATATATGCTCCCAACTCCTCTACTCCAGAATTCTTCTCAAAACTTTGTGATTTTCTACTCTCCAAGCCCACTGATAATCTTATCATCGGTGGAGATTTTAACGCGGTGCTCTCCCCTAGTCTGGACAGGTCATCTCCCACTACCATAACTACCCGCGCCATGCAAAGCTTAATACATATGATGCAACAACTCCACTAATGTGATCCCTGGAGAATACAACATATAGATGAGCATGACTACACCTTTTTCTCGGCAGTTCATAATACATTCTCACATATTGACTTCTTCTTAATCTCTGATTCACTTTTCCAACAAGTTAGGTCAACCAACAGGAACTGGCAAATTCCATCGTATTTGGGGAATTCCACAGATTTTCATTCCTATTTAGACGTAAACTGGAATAATTTCATCGATGACCATTCACATTCCCAGGTTTCTCTCTCTTTTCTCTGGCGAACGTCCAAGGCGGTTATGCGAGGTCATGTTATGGCATTTGTTTCCCTGATGCGAAAGCGTAGCAGACGGGCGTACACTACCTTACATGATAGTCTTTTGGAAGCCCATAGGGACTATTTAGCACACCCCGATGATTCTCACAAACAGGCGTATTTGGATGCCAAGCGTCTTCTGGACGCCCATACTCTTACGCACGCTAAATGGCAACTAGAACACACGAAAAATCACTTTTTCCGCTGGGGGGTGAGGGGGGGGTCGGGTAGGCTTTTGGCATGACTTACAAAACCTCACTCTTCGAAAAAATTTATTCTTCGAATACGTCACCCCCACACGGGCCAGGTTGTAACAGAATCTAAGGCCATAATAGAAGCCTTTTTATACTGATTTGTACCAAGAGCGGCCATATTAGTCCCAGGCCACGCGGGATTTAATTAATCTTACTCAACCCCCTAAATTAACACTGGATCAGAGGGAACATTTATCGGCCCCTATTTCGCAACAAGAGGTTAGGGACGCTATTAATAAATTGAAAAACAATAAGTCTCCAGGCCCAGACGGATTTTCCGGGGAGTATTACAAGATCCTGCGGGAGTCTCTGGTCCCAATCCTTACAGATCTTTATAATGACATATATTGCAATAACACTCCGGTGGAAGCATTTCAGGAAGCCCGAACGGTGCTTATCCCTAGGCCTGGGAAGGATCCGGAGGATGTGGGTTCTTATCGCCCGATATCCCTCCTTAATACTGACTATAAAATACTAGCCACGATTCTAGCTGACAGAATGCAGGACTTCCTCCCACAGCTCCTGACTCCAACGCAACTGGGATTTGTGAGGGGACGACACTCCACTCGGGGTATCCGCAGCGACAATTGCTGCCTCCAACCCCAGCCTTCCCACTACTATGCTTCTCGGCTTAGAGGCCGAGAAGGCGTTTGACTCCATATCTTGGAAATTCTTAAACACCTCTTTGAGGTACAGGGGCTTCGGGAACACCTTTCTTGACTATCTTATTGGATTGCAAACTGAAGCCTCCACAATTCTCACAATTAACGATTTAAACACTTCCGTCCATTTCTTAATTTTGTGGCGCCAGACAGGGTTGTCTGCTTTCTCCCCTTCTGTTTGATCTCGCGCTTGACCCTTTCCTACGCTATTTAGAGACGTGGGGGAGATTTCAAGGCATCCACGTTGGCAATACAGAAATTCGTTTGTCAGCATTTGCAGATGATCTGCTACTTTTTGTCTCACAACCATGAGACACTCTCGCCCAGCTACTGGCGGAGGTGGAACAGAAGGGGGCACTTTTGGGATTTAGGGTCAATCTCAGCAAATCGGAGGCTTTATTACTAAGGGGCCCTTCATTCCCATTATGGACCCGCAACTTTGCATTAAAGTGGCAGAAATCTTCCATAGCCTATCTTGTAGTTCAGATTACTAGATACCCTTCTAAACTATACTCAGCAAATCTTGACCTATTTCTAAAATTCCTCAATGAGAAACTTGCCACGTGGTCAGGCTTCACGTTATCATTTGTGGGTAGAGCTAATCTTTTAAAATTGGTGGTCTTCCCGAGGCTCCTGTACCTTTTTCGAACCCTGTGTCTCGGGATGAAAAATTAATTAATAGTTTTTTTGTCTCTTTCATCTGGAATGGCAAGCGCCCTCGTGTTCCTTATATTCTACTGCGCCAGCCCAGGTCCCATGGTGGACTCAATTTTCCAAATACTAAACTTTACAACCTTGCTGCCAACATGTGTATCCTACTGGATTGGATAAAGGGATCAAATAATTTCACACCAGGAGACGTGGAGGCACAACTATACCCTCCTACCTCCCTGATAAATCTTTTACATCTTTCGTATGGTGCTCTTCCTCAGGAGAGTAGAGAGAACCCATTGTTCATGGTCTCTTGGAAGACATGGCGTGCCATTCGTAGGCAACAGGGTCTATCAGCTGAGTTTTCCCTGGGCCTCAGATTTCTTCATAACCCGGCCTTTCAGAATGGCAAAGACCACTCACTTTTTAAATACTGGTCCGATAGGGGCCGCACCTAAGGTAGGTAGGAGATCTGGTAGATGTTCAGGAAAGGAAGTTGTTGTATTTCAATCAAGTTTGCATTAAATTCGATTGCATACGCTTACACCCTTTTCATTTCCTGCAACTACAAAGCTATGCACTGATGGTGACTAGGTCTCTGGGGCCACTGACTTGGGAAGACCCGATCCTTGGTTTGCTCTCTAGGGCTCCTGGTCCGTGAGGACATGTCTCCAAGTTCTATGCACATCTTAGGTCACTATTAGACTATGGATCTAGACACTCAGGCCCTAACAGATGGACCATCGATATCCCTAATTTACATATTGAAGATTTATTAGTGGCACACTCCCGACTAACTAAACATATCCCTAGCATCTCCTATTGGGAGATGTCTTTAAAAATTCTACACCGCGGTTATATATCACCACACCGCAATTTTTTGATGGGAGGTACCCCCTACACCAGCTTGTGCCAGATGCGGGGAGAGCATCGTGGATTTATTCCATTGTTTCTGGAATTGTCCAGTTAATCAATCTTTCTGGAGGAGAATATACTGCTTCGTCCGAACTCACACATCGTTTGACGTTCCCTTCTCGCCAATGTGGGCTCTTTTTGAAATCCTAGACCCAAATTTGCGAGTTCCACCCCACACCAAAAAGTTATTATCATGCATCTCAGCAGCTGCATGCAAAACCATACTCCAAACGTGGATATGCCCCACTCACCCATCACTACGGCTCTTTTTAGAAAAATTATCTTTTTTGCTGTGTATGGATTGGTTGGATGCTTCTTTACAGAAAGAATCAAGAGTTGAAGGATTTTTCCTAACCTGGCAGCCCATAATTAATATTCTTCCTGATCATATAAAAACCCGCATACTCTCTTGTTTTCAATATACCACTTGGTATGTGAAATGTGTTGCTGGTGGTCAACCCCCGATATTAGATAATCAGCCACCCTGCTGCTGGAGACTGACAATCACTTGTGGACACTATTCCTCTCGCCTTCTTCGGTGGGGGGACTCGTGCACCCCTGGAAAACCCCCCCCCCCCTTTTTTTTTTCTCTTTCTTTCTCTCCCTTTCCTTCCCCCTAGGGTGCTCCAGGCACCATATTTGAAGTAAATTAGATGTCATGAAAAGGAACTGCCTTATTTCTGACACTATCTACCTTTATGTCTGATTCTGACATTGCTCTGTTACTAGTTTCTGAATATGTTTGAACTCTAATAATATTGTTCTATAATCTGCCCGGCATGGCATGTTATTTTATGCTAGATAATTTTTCTGTTCAGATTTACATACTTACAGATTGTCAGTGCATTTCTAATCTCCCTTGTATCCACCCTTTCCCCGGCATTCCCCTCCCATCCCTCCCCTGATCTCCCTTTGTTGTTCCCCCATGTTGGGGGTATTGTTTGTTTGTATCTATTAATCTGAAAGCACTAATAAAAATAACGTTAAAAGGAATATGGCATCACCCAGCTTTCCTGTACATTACTTACTGTACACTGACTAGCATTCAAGAAAGGTGGCAATGTCACATTCCCCACAGCATTCAGTTTTTGATCATGGGAAAGCTGTGTGCCTGCTGTGGGGGATGTGGCATCATCCCTGCACCCAGTGATGTTGGGGCAGCATAACATGATGCTTTACCCTGGCACCACTACTTTATAAAGAGCAGTAGGAGGACTTTTTCTGACTGCTGTTGGATAATCTCATAGGTCTAATGCACATTCAGCCAATCAAACAATGCAAGTCTTCCCTTCAGGGGAAAAGGTCTATTTAGCAAATTTATCAAAAAGATCTTTTATCAGAAGAGATGAAGATAGTACTGATCAATGAAGGCAGCTAGACTCTAGCAGCTAGCAGTGATGAGTCGCTATATACACAGTTATCACATTATGTCTCCACATTAGGGCATGTCGCTATGGCAGAGGACAAATACCGGTCGGTTTATCCGGTTTGTGGGCCGTGCACACGGCCGTGGGGGGATGAGCCCTACACCTTCCCATCGACATGGACATATTCCGTCCGAAAACTGGACAGAAGAATGTGCATGCTCAATCTTTTCCGGGCGGAAAACTGCATGGGTTTTCCATAGAGCCCCGTTGTGCTCGTTTGCGGCTGGTTTTTCAGACTGTCTGCAAAACCGCAAACCGTCTGAAAAACTGTCCGAAAACCCGTGCCGTGGGGACGTGCCCTTACCAACTGAATGAATACTTTCCTGTCAGCAAGTCTGTTTACATAGTGACTGATGAGTCACTAGAGGCAGCCAGATCTTTCTCTGCTAAGGTCATGCCTACCACAGGGGAGTGTTTCTTAGCTAAGCCTGGCTTCAATGAATACCCACTGAGTGAGTGGGTAGGTACTTAATTCTGGAAGGTACGCTGAATGGATCACCCATCACATTGTGTAATGTCTATGCCCCTAATATTGGCCAGTTAAGTTTTCTTAATAGGCTTTACTAAAACTTTCTCATCTTCCTTCCTTGGCTATTATTATAGGGGGAGACTTTAACCTCGCCTTCTCACATATTTATGACAAACTGCATTTATAAGCTTGGGCTATTTCTCAAGCCCCCATAGTCTTTTTAGGGGTTTTCGACAGTGGAATCGTAAATTTATTCTATATGGTTTATGGAGGATAGTATACCCATCACAAAAGGGAACACCCCTTTTTTTCGAGTCCTCATCAATCCTGTTTGAGGATTATTTTTTTTTTTTTGGCGAACATCTTGACGCTTAGGTTAATGAAAACGGCTAGCATGGGTTCTAGAACATGGTCAGATCATGCTCCAATTTGTCTGACTCTTCAGAATACAAATACTCCTATGAGAAGATGCCACTGGAGACTCAATAAATCTCTACTTAAAAATCCAATACATAGAGAGGAGTTAAGGAAACAGATCATAGACTTTTTTGAGATCAATACTGGCTCCGTCTCATCTCCAGCTATGCTCTGGAAAGCTCATAAACCTGTTTTTTGTGGGAAATGTATAGCTTTAGGTACTTGCTTGAAAAAAGATAGATACCTACCGAAGAATCTTGAACAACTTAAGCAACTGGAGGGTACATTGGCCATAAACTCAACTAGGTCTACTTTACGGCAGATAGTGAGTCCAAGTTAAATATTGAAGGACTTTGTATAAGACTGAAAAAGTATTGGTATTCTCCAAACAGAAATATTATGAAAAGGTGAATAAGGCCAACACTTTGCTGGCCAAAATGATCCCAGATGATACACGACGAGTATCTGCATACTCTCTTAAGAATAATTTAGGTGCTCCTATATAGGACCCAAATTCAAGTGCGGAAATTTTTCATTCTTATTTTTCTCAACTGTATGATATTCCTAACACTTTACCTACCCATTCTGTAGATAAGGAGGCAGTCTAGCAGGATTTTTTAAAACCCTGTAGTTTACCTTTGATACAGAAGTGGTGGAGACTTACAATCACCCCATTACAGAGGACTAGATTATTGATACTCTCAAAGGCTTTCCTTCAGGGTAATCTCCGGGTTTGGATGGACTAACGTATTTATATTACCAAACTTTTCAACTCCAATTACTTCCCTGCCTTACTGCAGTATATAACTCCTTCTTGATGGGTTCTGCTATACTACCCACTATGTTACATTCTTATATTACATTAATACCCAAGCATGGCAGAGACCCTATGGTGTGTGCTAAGATTAGCTTTCGCTTCTCCTCCATTTCCAGACAAATAGCAAGGCCCTCATCCACCAATGCACCTAGGACCAGGCGTGTGTGCTCCCAGTCAGGGCTGAATTATCCAGATCTCCACTTCCACTCTTCCAGAACAGTCTCTATCACGGTCTTAACCTCTGCTTCTTTGCTTACTTCACAACTACCTTTCTTGCTGCCCTCACTGCTGTCTCTTGTCGTCTCTATCTTCTCTTTACCCAGGTTTCTCTCTATCTTTCTGGACTGGCTCTTAATCTCTTTTCCTTGTTGTCCCGCTCAGCTTGTGATGGTTCTGTGATTTGTACTGTACCAGATGTAAGGAGCAGCCTGTGCTTGATCCATAGCCGGCTTGGGATTAAGACATTTCTTCTCCTGGGCGAACAATCAGAACTTCAAACTAACAATTACAGCACTGACTGATTCTACTCAGAACTGACTGACAGATCCCCTTTTAAGTGTGTAACCAGCACACCCTCCCTTATCCTCATACTGATTAGCTGCAGGCCCAGCCATGCTCTCAGAACTCCGCCAGTCTTAAAGAGGACCTATCCCCACCAGATAACCTTATGGAGTAATAGAAGACTAAAACATAAACACTTTCTCAAATATGTTTAATTAGGGAAATGAAAGCGTTTCACTTGTAATTCAGTTAAAAAAAAGTAAGCACTGTCCATTTAAGAGTGGACTGTCAGCATCATGGATCACTACTTGACAGCTCTGTGAAACTTCTTGCTTCTGAGCTGGAAGAGTCCACTGTGCAGGGGCCTGCAAGTCTATACCATCTGTACACTGGAAAGCTCTGTGCTGCTATCCTCATGCTGGGTGTTTTTAAAGTAGCAGCCGTGTAATATGTATTCTGTGTAATATGTAATATGTGTAATATGTATTCTGTGCCTGCTGCAGTGTATGTTCAGTGAGAGACTTAGATTAACCCTGTACAAATTGTCTTCAGCTCCCCCTGCACAGTTAGTATCTCCCACAGAAGGAATATTACCAGTCTGTAACCTTGCCTGATAAAATGAAAGCAAAACCTGTAATACTGAGGGAAATCATCAAATTTGCTTATGACATGTATTTGGGTAAAGTCTTATTACTTCATGTGTTATACATTTTTGTGCGTTTGTATGGCAGTGATAAGTGTTATTTCAATCACCTTTGCACTGAATAAGGCTTAGTCAACTTAAAGGGGTTGTCTCACTACAAGGATTGTTTTTTATATTAAAGATCTTGCAAAAACAAGTCACTTTGCAATATATGTCCATTAACAGTGTCCTACCTATTCCTAGATATCCCCTCTTGTATGGGCTGCATCAGCTCCTCAGGTTGGTATAGCTACAGTCCTGTTTGATCTCTCCAGATAGGCTGCCAGCACTGGTTGTTATAGCTATAGACCTGGCTTCTACTGCAGCCTAGTGGAAGCCAGTAAACACCCCCCTTGAATTCAAAGTGAAACCAAGAAAACAGGACTGAGGTGAGCTGAATCAATGTAGTGAGACAACCCCTTTAACCCCTTGTTATTCACTATGTACATAAATATACAAATTAGACATAATGCACATTACAACTATATGTACAACCTGTTTGTAGAGGGTGGTCCCACTCTCTACACATTGACTGCATGGGAACTTTAGAGACAAAATTGTAGTAAATTTTTTATTAAAGTGGATTGTTCACCTCCATACTCTACTGTTACCTCTATACCAGGAAAGTGGGCTATGCTATTTTTTTTTTCTATAGATAGGGGGCAACTGCATTAGTATAATGAGGTACAGGAGCAGAATTTTTAATAAATGTATATTAGAAAATTATAGGATTTCCTATTGCATACATAACAAAACAAAGTGGACAACCCCTTTAAAACCTATGTGACCTTTTCAACTTTACTGTATAACTATGTCTTGAAGACAAAACATTGGGCCACATGTATGATCCTGTTTAGGTCTGAAACTCACTTTTTTGCCCATAGTCACCTATGGGCAAAAGAGTGAGTTTTAGACCTAAACAGGTTCATACATGTGGCCCATTATGTCTAAGTGAACATGGAAACATGAGATGCCCACCTTTATTGGCTATGTCCAGCTTTGCAATATTTTTTATTAAGGATCTCAATGTATTTTAAAACAAATTTGCAGATATTTTAATAAAAACTAGCCACACTTAAGTTTGTGTCTCCATGTTTATAGACTACCAACCCACTATGGGAATAATCTGATCCAGTCATATTTTACTTAAGGACAGGTTGGTAGCCGTGTTGGAGTTTCCGTTTGGAGCTTCTGTCTCAGTGGTGGTACTGGATCCAATTAATGACGTATACCAACGGTGCTTGTTGGACCCCATTGATTACTATGGGGTTTGACTAGTTTCTGCTGTGCCGTCTAATTTTTAACAGAAACAATAGTGCAGCATCCATCATTTTTGTCAGAATCTGTGATGGCGCCTCCGAAAGCAATCTCCTACACAGATTTGAACCAGGCCTAACTTCCCTTTATCCCCTCTTCTTCATAGCCTAAGGATTGAGGAGGGGGCAGATGCAAAGTAATACATGACTAAAGGATCAGACTACATAGGGTTTGTATGTAGTCTGTTACCATGGAGATATGTAGGTCTGCATAGCCGCTGCAAACACAAAATGGTAGGATATTCTGAAAAGGTTTTTTTTTTCTTTTAAAAACTTACCAAATACACACAAGGCATCTAGTCCTTTTAAGATTGCACTCATACAAACGCATGACAAGACACGTAATACAAAGAAAATTAAAATCCAGAACGTGTAAAGAAATTACCATCATTTTAATCATCTTAATTTATTACAAGACAAAAGTCTCCCTTCGAGGTGAGTCCATATTAGTATTAAGTATGTTCATTGTGCTTTTCATTAGAGAAATCTCAGTATATACATAAGAAACTACTGTACAGCATCTGAGATCAGTAAATAGATTTATGGAAAGGTTTTTCTTTTTTTTTGGATTTAACTCATTTACAAAAAAGGAACAAGCTGTAAATAAATAAAGTACAATCTATGAAATAACATCGTTCTGTATCACAGGAGACATCGTCATCATTTTTCTGCATATTGTATTCGCTGTTTGAACAAAACCAAGCGCTACTAAAACAAAATGCAATAACTATTGCAAAGTGAAGCCTGAGAATTAAGCCTGAATATCAGTCATTGGCAGACGCCAATCTCCTCTGAGCATGGCATGACCAAAATCCAGTGGTATGATCCATGCCCTCCGTGGCATATTCCATACAACCAAGCCTTTGCCCAAAGCCTACCTGTTAGAGCTGGCTAATACGGCAATGCTATTGTATGTACACACGGTACAACCCATGGTTGACACTGTACAACCATAAAGTGGTGGTTTTCACCCTACTGGTATCGGATTTCATGGAAAACTAGTGAGAACCAAAAAAGTTCTCTGCCAACATCATTACAACCCAATAGTAGGGTCCATATATTGATATCCCCCTACAGTTCCATTTTTCGAGGAAAGAATTTTTATGTAGTTTATGGGTGTAATGGCTGTGGAATATGCCCAGGCAATAATCTGGGGATAGGGAAGGATTTATTAAGGAAAAATATTGCCCTTAGTATACATAAACCCAATATTAGAAGTATCACTAGTCACCATAACCATGCTAAAGCTGGCCCCATACATGGAATGGTTGCCTACTAAAAATTGTTGGGTTGGTAATTAGTGTTGCCCTTCAGATTCAGGTAGAACTGTTTTGGCCCTACCCAAGTTTTGCCAACAATCCTGAGAAAAATCGTAGAACTAAATTCACTGTTCAGGTACACTTTCTTTTTTCTAGACTGCAAACCCTCCCCCTCCATTAATCGTTAGTGCCATTTTCCCACAATCACCAGCAAAATTCAGGTCAGGCCAAATTAGCCCTTCTCGAATCTGAGAACACTCCAAGTTCTTTCATTAACATGCATGGTATACCTATGGAGGGGAGAAGGAATGACTGTTGCTGACATCTTCTACTCATTTCAGAGGGAAAATAAAGCCTCCCACAAAAATGGCCCAACATGGCCAATACAATTTCTTTCCAAAACGAACTTGAGCTACACAAAAAAAAAATTGCCTAAAGGGACCAATCCAGTCTGGATATTGAATTTGAAATGCCCAAGAAATACATGGAAATATTTTTTAGGTTCAGATAGTACTGCTTTGGCTGTGAAATTTGCCAGCAATCCCGAGAAAAATAGTACAACTAGTTTTTCTTTGGACAGGAGAAGGGAAATGTATCATTGATAATTGGGTACACTTCTGTTTTCCTGTCTGCAAAAGCCACTAATTGATAGTATGCTTTTCCAAAAATCGCTAGCAGTATTTTGGTCAGGCCAGACCAGCCCTTCTTGAATCTGATAACACACAGCGGTTACCAACACTTTTTGCTCATACCAAGGGGAAAATAAAAGCTTAACCAAAAATGGTTCAACACGGGCAATCCAATTTCTTTCCAAAAAATTGTGTCACAAAAAAATGCTTAAAGGAACAACTTTTGCATGAATATTGCATTTGAAATTTTCAAGAGATACATGTAAACATATTTCAAATTCAGGTAGGGCTGATTTGGCCCAAATCTGAGTTGTGCCAGCGACTCAGAGAAGAAAAGTACACGAGAATAAGGATGCGTATCATTCAATTATAACGTAAAATTTCCTTTCCTTGTCTGAAAAAAGGGAAGCAAATGGTAGTACAATCTTCCCTCGTTTGCCAGGAAAATTCAGGTCAGGCCAAACCAACCCTTCTTTTGAATCCAACAACACTCCTTGTCCTCCCATTACCATTCATGATATATCTGAAAGAACAAGCTGTTGCTGACATCTTCTGCTCACATCAGCAGGAAAATAGAGGCTCAACCAAAAATGGTCCAACATGGGCAATCCTATTTCTTTCCAAAATCAAATTGTGCTAAACAAAAAAATAAAAATCCCTCACGAAGCAAATTGTGTCTGGAAATTGAATTTGAAATGCCCAGGAAATGCATGAAAATATTTTTTTCAGATTAAGGAGAGACTGCTTTGGGCCAAACCTGAGTTTTACCAGTGATCCCGAGAAAAATCATGCAACTAATTTTTTTCTAGACCGGAAAGGGGAAGTGTATCATTCATTGGTCAGGTATATTTCCTTTTTTTTTCTGTCTGCAAAAAGATCAGTAATTGGTAGCACGAATTTCTCAAAATTACCGAAAAATTCAAGTGGGGCCAAATCAGATAACACGCTCTGTCTCCCATTACCATGCATGGTATATCTATGGAGGGAGGAAGGACAAGCTGCTGCCGACACCTTCTGCTTATATCAGGGGGAAAATAAAGGTTCATCCAAAAATAGTCAACACGGGCAATCCAATTTCTTTCCAAAATATTAAATGTGTACATATTTTTGATGACAGATTAAGGAGGCTTTGATATCTATGACAGCAAGGCATGGACCCACAAAGGGCAAATGATTCCATTTTTATATTTTATCTTCAGCACATCTGGTTAATAACAAACAGAACTGTCCTTTAGGAAACTTCAATTTCAGGAATATTTTTGAAATTTTCATCCGTATTCATTTACAGGTTGTGGAATGAGTGACAAAGTCCAACCATCGGGTAAGAACAGGGCTCATTTTCATAGCAGCCATGCTCAACATTGGAAGAATCCTTCAAGAAAGTGCAATTGTATATCTACAGCACACAACAATAGAGTCCAGTTCGAGGTTCAGCGGATGACCCATTGGGACTTGTCGATATAATATGGACACTGTACATAACTTTATTGACAACCCTCAGTGTACAAAAACAATTGACGGTATACAAATATAGAGAGAATTTAAATTCTGTGAACATTACATCTTTCCAGTGTATATAACATAATCCACAATTAGACATGAAACCCCAGACAGGGTATTTTTGAGATTCGAATATATAGTAGTGTTTAGGACTTATTCAGCAAGTGGATGTGTCAGGGTACAAGTATAGGGCATTAGGTTGAAAGGGCGATTCTTCCAGACAATGCTGGGATATGTTAAGGTTAATGAGAGCTGGTCAATTAGAATAGTCTTAAATCTAGGAATGTATCACGAGTTGGGTTAGGCCCATGGACCTTTTCGTGAACTGATATGTTACCTAGTGTGCTCGCCTTAAAGACCTCTGAAAAGTATTAGTATTGTATATTTTAATTCAATGCTATGTCAATTAAAGTAAAACCCCAACTTCTGGCCAATCCCAAAGAACTTCACATCTCCCCAACGTTACTTATCTGGCCCCCAACATTCTAGAGCTCTCCTAACGTCCTCTAATAGGATACAGCAGCTGAAGCCTATTCCGCCCATGCCAATGTGATAACATAGGACACTTGCATGAAAGGCTTAACAGACAACACCATATAACTGCAAGGTGAAGTGGTTGGTAGCTGTAGTATTTCTTATACGGCTTGGTAGCTCATTACATTGTCTTCTGCTTGCCATGTATCAAGGTCGGAACAGGCTTCAGCAGCTGTGGTTGAATAGAGAACAATAGTAGTTATTTGCAATAAAAGCATTTCGGGGAGTGAAACCTCGTCGGGAAAGTTTTACGTTGGTGCGGCCTCAAGTTGGATTATCAATTCTTACCTTAAAAAATTCATAGTGAAGAGATGTGAACACAAAATGATATGTTTAATATCAAGTGGAATTACTGAAAGCTTAGAAAGCTCCAATGAGTTATATGTAAAGTAGTGTAATACATTATAATGTAACTGCAATTTAATGCTCATTTGTTTTTCTAATTTTTTTCTCAATACATCAGTAGTAGGATACGTAGCCTATCAAACCAAGGGAAGGGAGACTCCACTGTTGAACATGATGGCACAATATGTACCTATAATACATGGATAAGCAACTTTGCTTTGCCCTTCATGAATGGAACTAACGGTTCATGAATTCTACTCTACTTTAGGCCTGCACAATATATGGGTCACCAAAGGATTTCTGGCAGCCCAGAAGAGAAGGGGCTTGTGAAAACCCCACCACCCAAAATGGGCAGTACCACCCCGTGTATCCAGTTTTAGGGCATTGCTGGTGGTGGTCTTAGGTATACTAAGCCACCACATCATGCTAAATTGTGCAGATCTGCTCTAGCCATATCCAGAGCTACACAACATTCAGCCGGCTACGACTTGGATTACCACAACGTTCTGCTGCCACACGTCTGAAATTCTCTAGTGTAGCAAATTCTGGAAAATACACTTTAGCAGGAGCCCTTAATCTGTTATATAGCAGGTCACACAGCAAATGAACAGCGGACAAGTAAAGGATATCCGTGACATATGAATTCCTAAAACCCCAGCACTAACTGGAGACCAGTAGAAGTTAAATGCAGCTTTGGATGTGACTGAAGAAGTAGTAATGCAGTGAGTCAGGATGAACTAAAGTGCAGCAAAATGTTGGCAAAATTTCTCAGTTAACATATGTAGAGATTAAATTGTAAAATGATGTTCGAAAGTGGATTTATGCTGCCAAGGAATTATCCAAAACTATAAAAACATGGTGGATTCGTCTAGGAGCAGTGCCCCTCTAGTCCGCTGCACTAGGTCTGGTATTGTAGAAATATTTTCTAATAGGCTAAACTGCAATACCAGAAAACCACCGACAAGAAAGGTGGCGCTATTCCAGTAATAAAGCTGCCATGTCTCTGTGATCTCATAGAAGGGACCCATTCACCCTATATAATGTCATGGTAGAAGCTTGTTTAGTCTTAGACACTGCAATAAGTGTCAATGTCTCTCTTCTTCGATAGAATGGTCTCCAGACACGAGGCCGCTCAATGTGAATCATCAGTGCAAGTAGTGAACACAAAACACAATATGCAAAAATATAAAATATGAACAAACAAGTCAAACTAGACTCTAAAAGATCAACAGAGAAAACCTGAATCATTGTAAAGAACCACAATGGTCCCTTTGAGGTCCTAGTGATGCAACAAGACATTGGCTCCAGTCTGACTCTCGGGTTCCAGTTTCTCAGGAGAGAATATGAATTTATAAAAGATGTTGGGGGATACGTCTACTAGAGTGAGAAGGAACTCTTTCAGGGAGGTGAACACAGCGCCAGGCACCTACCATGGGAAATGCTGTATGCCAGTGTTCACATTCCAAGATATACCCTACTTTATATACTTGCTTAAGGGGGACCGAATACCACAGGAGACTCCCATTGTTTTAGAGTATTTGTATAATGCCCTTTAGCTGCTGAACTAGTGGGCTTAAAAAATATTCTGACCCATGCACGGGCTGTTTGTATCACGCCCGAAGGGTGTAAAAGGTGTGCACATGCTCGACTTCCCCTCCACTCCATCTTCCCTTTCCCCCGGACCATGCAGCTAAGGGTCCCCTAGTTTAACAACCGGTAGGAATCCAAGAAGTTATGATTGGCCATTGATCATCTTTCCATTGGATACCATAGGTGATGAATGCTTTGATGGGAATACCCCTTAAAAAAAATGCAAGAAGAGCCAATTATGTAGAGGTGAGTCTAACTTTTTATCATCATGGCAGGTTATTGGGATAAATTCAACAAAAATACGATATCGGCACATCTTCCATAAAAACATGAATCCATTATAAAGTCCATAACCAACAGTGCAATGTGACGCCTACGCGTTTCAGACCAAGAACCGATCATTATTTACAGGGTCCCATTGCACTGTTGGTTATGGACTTTTTAACAGATTAATAAAGTTAACCTTTTTATGGAAGATGTGCCGGTGCCATGGTCTTTTCGGAATCCACTGCTGCAAGGCGACAGTGTACCAATCATTCTTCTACTTCCAAATGTATGGACTAAAAGAACTCTAAACAGAATTTCTGGAAGTGGTAGGTACCAAGACCATCAGGCCTGTTTTTTTCCTACATTAGGATAAGTTGTTGACTGTTCTCATCCTTACCGTTCTTTAAAAATGCTCAGAGTGGGTCAGGAATATGTGACCAGGAATTTTCCAGCCCCTGAGGTACCATTGCTCTAGATTAGAGGACCCCATACAGGCCAGATGGCAGCCACCCATGGCAAAGTTTGCATCAAAAGTAATATTTTACAAAATATGACAAAGTAAATGTCATATCTTGTTAGTTTAGGTCTGAGGCTAGGTCATAGTTCACCATGAGCCGACGTCAGAAAATGGTGGCTGCACATGTGCACTTCTCCACATTCATTTCTATGGGAGTTCTGAACATAACTGAGCACATTGATTGGACTGTAATCCTGTCTCTACTGATATGAGAAATGCTGCTGTAAAAAGGAAAAAAAGACAAAGAAAATGTATTTACATCATATATTAAGATTCTCCTGTGCTCACTGTCGCCCCTACAGAGTAATGCATGTATGAGCCCCCAATAAGATTGGGGGAAGGGAAGTGACCACTTATTTTCAGCTCAGGGGTTGTCATTCTTTAAGCTCATTCAGTCCTTGGCCTAATGTAATAATGGCTATAACTTCAGCAGGATTAACTATTGCAACACTGCCCCCTATGTAGAAAAAAATGGAGAAGAACAATTAAAGAAATTTCCAAATAGGACGAGAATTGCTCTTTAAATCCAGAGGAAAAACTAAGCAGCGCTAGGTCTGTAGTACTTCTTGTATATGTGGAAAATTATTGCTGTAAACTAGGAAAGCCAAAGCCAGCACAATCTGCAGCAGGAGGAGTACAAAGACCCTAACAAGACCAGTGACTCTCCAAAATAGGGGGGAAAACTCCCATGAGCTATATGTTCTGGAACCATCTTCCTAGAGGAGGCGACACCTTGAATATAATGGTAAAGAGGATGCGCGGGGGCGGGGATTCCCAGGCGTTCAGAGGTGCAGTCATGCTTTACAGCAGTGCTGTGACAGATGCTACAATCGTCAATGTTTAAGGTAAGCAGTGAGATCCATGAAGCCATATTCCTTGTAGTCTTCTGTGTCATGGCATTTGCTGTGCCAGCGCTGGAACGTTTGGAAGACTGTGCTGAAGCCAAGAGCCACGCATTTCATCCGTTTCTTTTAGCAGCTTAAGAAAAATAAAAAAAAACAATCAAAACTTCTCTGTACAAATAATAATAAAAGTTTAAATTAAAGCCCGCATGCCTCCAGAGAGTCTGTATTCAGTGAGATTGCTTGGCCCGAGTGCCCCCCTCCAGTTGTGCCATGGCATCAAATTGCAGCTTTGTCACTGTAGAAAGGAGTGACGTGGAACATGTAACAGTGCGTACAGACGCGAACCGGCTTCATCTGCCCGTATCGCGGTAATGGAGCAGAATGGGAAGAGCAGCGAGAACAAAAAATCTGGAAGGCAAAAGTAAAAAACATGGTTACCTAATACATTTCTGTTCTGATTTCAGAGATACAGTAGATTATTTTTCCTGCTTGTATACAGATGGTTTCCTGGGTACGACCACATCTATCCTCTAGCCACTCAGCCAGAGGCGTAACTTCAAGCTCTTGGGCCCTTGTCCGAAAAGTGAAATGGGGCCCCCCAGTTACCATGCACCATTTACAATGCTGATATATTCTTATGTGGCAGGAGGGCCTTTGGGCCCCCTCAGACTGCTGGGCCCGGTAGCGACTGCTACCGCTGCACCCCCTGTAGCTACGCCCCTGCACTCAGCCCCTTCTTGCCAGAGCACAGAGGTGGTCTGTAACCTAGGAAACCATCTGTAAAGAAGGAAAGAAAACATGACTTTACTAGATACTCATGTATCAGACAGTATTTAGAAAGCAAACCTGTCAGGTAGTTTATGCTGCTTTAATCTAGGGTGCATGGGGTTATAGGATAAGGGAGAGGAGCTGAGCTCTGTGATATATAGGGGTATATGATAGAGGAGAGAAGCTGAGCTCTGTGATATATAGGGTTATAGGATAGAGGAGAGAAGCTGAGCTCTGAGATATAGGGTTATAGGATAAAGGAGAGGAGCTGAGCCCCCTGTGATATATGGTTATATGATAGAGGAGAGAAGCTGAGCTCTGTGATATTAAAGGGGTTATATGATAGAGGAGCTGAGCTCTGTGATATATACAGTTACATGATAGAGGAGAGAAGCTGAGCTCTGATATATAAGGTTATATGATAGAGGAGAGGAGCTGAGCTCTGTGATATATAGGGTTAAAATGAAAAGAGGAGAGAAGCTGAGCTCTGTTTATATATAGGGTTATATGATAGAGGGGAGGACTGAGCTCTGTGATATATAGGGTTATATGATAGAGGAGAGAAGCTGAGCTCTGTGATATATAGGGGGTTTATATGATAGAGGAGAGAAAGCTGAGCCCCTGTTTATTATATAGGGTTATATGATAGAGGAGAGGAGCTGAGCTCTGTGATATATAGGGTTATATGATAGAGGAGAGAAGCTGAGCTGTGTGATATATACAGTTACATGATATAGGAGAGAAGCTGAGCTGTGTGATATATAGGGTTATAAAGGAGAGAAGATGATATCTGTGATATATACAGTTACATGATATAGGAGAGAAGCTGAGCTCTGTGATATATCGGGTTATATGATAGAGTTGAGAAGCTGAGCTCTGTGATATATCGGTTTATATGATAGAGTTGAGAAGCTGAGCTCTGTTGATATATAGGTTATATGAAAGAAGAGAAAAAGCTGAGCTCTTTTGATATATAGGGGTTTTATGATAGAGAAGAGAAGCTGAGCTCTGTGATATATAGGGTTATATGATAGAGGAGAGAAGCTGAGCTCTGTGATATTACAGTTATATGATAGAGGAAGAAGCTGAGCTGTGTGATATAATAGGGTTATAAAGGAGAGAAGATGATATCTGTGATATATACAGTTACATGATATAGGAGAGAAGCTGAGCTCTGTGATACATAAGTTGAGAGGATTTAATGCTCAATTTGAGTAAAAAGCTGATAGTTTTAAAAGAGAAAGTGAAAGTACTGTTCATCCCACCCACATAAAGTGATTGACAGTTCCCTGTGTACACTCACTGTGGGCAGGGTCAGCAGAACTTCCGCTGTCTCTTAAGGAGTCCTGTCAGGATATGCTATAACGGTCTGATAGGTGAGGATCTTAGAGAGAACTGCACCTATCTTGAGAACAGGAGTCCCTTTACTCCCCATCCATGTATGTGCTGCAATTATACAGCACAGGAAGGTGGCCATGCATGTGCAGCTCTCTCCATTCATTTCAATGGAAATTCTGACTATAGCTGAGCACACTTACTTGGAACTCAAAAGAGAATAAAGAGCCGGGCAGGCGCAGCCACCGCTTTGTTCTGTCAGCCGTGGTATGAACAGGAATAAAGGAGCATGGGAATGCCCAATGTATCAAACACGTTATAGGCAAGAACAGGGAGCAAGTGGACCCCCATTCTCGAGGTGGGTGCGAGTCTTATTAAGAGGGACCCAAACCTATTTGATATTTATGCCAAATCCTCCTTATATGCCATGAATGCCTGAAATAGAAATACCCTTGACAGGGGTTTTGCCACCACATACATTTATGACCTATTCACTGGCTAGGTGTTGATTGTCTGTTTGCCAGGGATTGCACCACTCCCACAATCGCTACAACCAGGGGCCCTAATCCCCCTGAGGAAGACTTCGAATGGAGCGGTGGCCAAAAAAGCCAGTGCAGCAGTGCGCATGTTCGGCTGCAGCTCCGTTCAAAGTCTTCCATGCTGTGTGACGAAGACTGGGTGATTGGCCATCGGTTTTATTGAGATCAGTGGGAGTTCCAGCAATTAAACATATATCATGTATTCTGTGGACAGGTGATAAATGTCTGTGGTAACACAACACAACATCAGCAGCACTCTATAAGCATTAAAAAAAACAGTAAAGAAGACACAGAATTTTTTTTTTGAAAAAGCATTTCTGCTACTTTGGAATATTTGAAAATTTTGAGGTTCTTAGTGGACATTTTTGATCAAAACTGTAAATGCCCACCTACCACAGCAATGTGAAATGCTTTTTCCCAAAAATTCCTATGTCTCCTTGACTGTTTTTTTTTTAATGCTTATAGAGTGCTGCTGATGTTGTGTTGTGTTTGCATTGCTTTTGGCTTCCACACCAGCGTGCACCTATACATTTATTTTTCAAAATGTATGTGCTGACTATATTTCGTTTCTGGATTGTTGCATGGGGAAGTGGTTGGCCCCCATCTTGGTTTTTTGCACTCTACTCATCTGCACAGGTTTCTTATCAGATCAGGTTGTAGCTGGAATCTTTTCTCCCTGAAATGTGGAGGTCTGAACAGACACCAAGAGAGGTAACAGAGTAGGTTCCCACCTGAATTGAGGTTGCCTTGTCGTGGTAGATGGGCTTTTACAGCTTTGATCAAAAATGTACACGAAGAACCTCAAAAGGCTCATATATTCCAAAGCAGCAGAAATGCTTTTTCAAAAATATTCCTATGTCCCCTTTGACTGTTTTCTAGTGCTTATAGAGTGCTGCCGATATTGTGTTTGCATTGCTATTGGCTGCCACACCAGCGTGCACCTATAAAGTTATTATTCAAAATGGATATGCTGACCATATTTTGTTTTTTAGAAATGTCTATTGTGGTACAACCCTTTTAAGTCCTATTTGCACAAAACCAGCTTTTTTTTTGTTTTTTCGACAGCTACATGATATTTTTTGCAGGATGGGTTGTACTAATATAAAGGAAAAGATACACTATTGTAATTACATTTTTTTTATTAATTATATTTTGGGAGACAAGGAAAAAAAAATGTGCGCTAGTAGTTTATTTTTTGTTAATTCTATTCATAAATTCATTGACTTAGTTATGAAAATGATGTATGTGATATCATAACATTTGTAGTAAATAAATGTAGCTCCTGTGTGGCATTTGCCAGCATGATCTTATAAGATTTACACCATCTCCTAAAATCCCGCTCCCTTCCACCACAGTCTGAGCTGATGCAAAGCATGCTGCAGCAGGTTAATCACAATCACGCCATCATACTTCAGTGTACGCTAACTACCCCCTTTTTTGATACTGAATACTGCAGAGAGGCTAATCTTGCAAACAATGGTGCAACGTGATGCCAGCTGTAGTGTCGGGGACACCAACGCCGGGTACAGCTCCGCAGCAGCTCATTATACCAACGTCCTTTTTTGTGACCTTGCGGTGAAGGGGAACGGACAAGACCAGAATAAAAATAGGAATTAATAATGAAAAGTAGCAGAAAAATCCAACATCTTTACAGTCTATTTCTATCAAATTAGCCTTTGTTTTACAAGCAGAGACTTCTCACCAGGGGCCGGTAATTGTTTCATGATTCACTACAGCTTTAATATCCGTGAAATAT
The DNA here is from genome assembly GCA_025379985.1 of Phyllomedusa bahiana. Taxonomy (NCBI): domain Eukaryota; kingdom Metazoa; phylum Chordata; class Amphibia; order Anura; family Hylidae; genus Phyllomedusa; species Phyllomedusa bahiana. Next base: position 12,607 of record JAODAL010041247.1, on the reverse strand, counting down.
ATGTGGAAGCGAAGTGCAAACAGAACAGGAGCGGGGCTGATTTATATCTGCTTATTATACAGCGCTGGGACTGCAATCTACATGGGGCATCTCCTGCACTATAAAGCACTCCCTAAACTGCCTACTGAGCAAATCTGACTAAGGTGGAAGAGTCTGAGCAGCTTTTGCTCAACACTTAATATTTCCCACTGCAAATCTACAAAAAAGTTGAACACTTTTCTCTCTGCTGATTGAGTCATTTTGTACTGATTTTTCCCCATTCGGATACCAAGCGGCTTCCCAAACTCCTCGTTGCCTTAGGAAACAACCTTGTGAAGACTTACACAAAACGTTTGACCTCTGTCATTGCCAAACGATATATAACAAAGTATTGAGATGAACTTTTGTTATTGACCAAATACTTATTTTCCACCATAATTTGCAAATAAATTCTTTCCAAATCAGACAATGTGATTTTCGGATTTGTTTTCTCATTTTGTCTCTTATAGTTGAGGTCGACCTATGATGTCAGTTACAGGCCTCTCTCATCTTTGTAAGTGGGAGAACTTGTACGATTGGTGGCTGACTAAATACTTTTTTTCCCCACTGTATATCACAGAGCTCAGCTTCTCTCCCTCTATCATATAACCCTATATATCACAGAGCTCAGCTCCTCTCCCTCTATCATATAACCCTATATATCACAGAGCTCAGCTCCTCTCCCTCTATCATATAACCCTATATATCACAGAGCGCAGCTTCTCTCCTCTATCATATAACCCTATTTATCACAGAGCTCAGCTTCTCTCCCTCTATCATATAACCCTATATATCACAGAGCTCAGCTTCTCTCCCTCTATCATATAACCCTATATATCACAGAGCTCAGCTTCTCTCCCTCTATCTTATAACCCTATATATCACAGAGCTGTTTCTCTCCTGTATCATATAACCCTATATATCAGAGCTCAGCTCCTCTCCTCTATCATATAACCCTATATATCACAGAGCTCAGCTTCTCTCCCTCTATCATATAACCCTATATATCACAGAGCTGTTTCTCTCCTGTATCATATAACCCTATATATCAGAGCTCAGCTCCTCTCCCTCTATCATATAACCCTATATATCACAGAGCTCATCTCCTCTCCTCTATCATATAACCCTATATATCACAGAGCTCATCTCCTCTCCTCTATCATACAACCCTATATATCAGAGCTCAGCTTCTCTCCTATCATATAACCCTATATATCACAGAGCTCAGCGTCTCTCCTCTATCATATAACCCTATATATCACAGAGCTCATCTCCTCTCCCTCTATCATATAACCCTATAGATCACAGAGCTCATCTCCTCTCCTCTATCATATAACCCTATATATCACAGAGCTCATCTCCTCTTCTCTATCATATAACCCTATATATCAGAGCTCAGCTTCTCTCCTATCATATAACCCTATATATCACAGAGCTCAGCGTCTCTCCTAACATATAATCCTCAGCTTGGCCTGCATATAAGACCCAGCTCCAAACCAGAGTTTCATGGAAGAGCTCTCTGACAACCACTTACCTTGCCGCAACTGCGACAGTGGTGTTTCCTGCGGATCACTGTAAAAGGAGCTTTACACGCGGTGCACAGACTGCAGACTTCATCCGGTACCCAGTCAGGAGGATCTGCACCAAACAGAAGAAGAATGAAGAAAACAGATTACAATGTATAGTAAATAGTTTGTGCGATATCATAAGACTAAAAAGACAGGATCAATATAACAGCTGGAGGGCAGGTGAAACATATAAAGAAGATGAAAACTGCAAAGAACATGACCTCTGCAATTTTAACATCAAGAGAGGAAATGTTCACATGTTAAAGGGGTTTCCTTACCACGCTGTTTCAATGCGTTTTAGCAGTTTTGCATTTACCCTTTCTCACCAGGATGTGGGTGGTTCTATAGCAGTGATTAGCATATTCAACTTCTAGAGAGCCCTTACTCTGACGGTGCAGGAAATTGTTATCTAACAAGATTACAGATAAAGCCAGGCTTTTCAGTCCTCACAGCACATGTATCTTTTATTTAATGAAGACAATCTTGTTAGATATAATTAGTTTGCTTCAATTTCAGTCACTTTCCGTGAGGTGACGTCACTCTCTGCTCTCAGCTAATTAGATAACAGACATCTGCCTTGTATGTAGTTAACCATAGACTTCAGAGCACATAAAAAACACTCATCTCAAAAATAAAGTAAAATCTACTGACCAATGTATTTAGAAAAAAGTCTTAATTTAACTGTCCCTTTATGTTGAAAGCTAATCTTTGAAGTGAGAAAACCCCTTAACCATTTTGGTACTTCTGCAACCAAACGTTAAACTACTCTAAATGCATCAAATATTAATGTCAAGAGTAATCCAAAATGTTTGCATTAAACCCAAACTTCTTTTTTAATTGTCCATATAAAACATGATTAATATTGCAAACAACAGAAATCAACAATGGTATCGATAAAAATTCTCCCACTGCTTAGTGTCAACAACAACTATGTTGACCTGGGAGTCTTCCTGGTAACAGACTACAAATATACCCTGTGTAGTCTGAACCTGTACTGTTACCCTATTCCACCTGCCCCCAATTCCTGTCATAGTTGATTGAGCTTTTTAATGCGGAAATTGACAGATACAAAGAAAGAAGGATACAATCAATATATTAAATCTCTAGAAAAGCTGGGTGACATCAAATATGGCCACTACAAAATGTCAGCGGCTGTAACAGTATAATATATATATAAAATATGTATTATAATATATATATATATATATACACATACACACACACACAGTATATCTATTTATATATACACACAAATACAGTGTATATATATATCTCTCTCTCTATAGATCTCTCTCTCTCTATAGATCTCTCTCTATAGATCTCTCTATCTATCTATCTATCTATCTATATAAAACAGCAGGTCCCGATATGGGAAAGCTTGGATCCGGCGCACTTCATAGAGATATCAGTCCCTTGCGGGTATTAAAATAAACGTAGTATATACTTCAGATATACTTCTGAGGAAGCGCGGGTATTCCGCGCGAAACGCGTCAAGTACTTTGTCATTGTCTTAGATTTTTAATTACACGGTGGTTAGAATCCATTTTAATAATAAAGGCTACGTTTATTTTACTACCCGCGAGGGACTGATATCTCTACGAAGTGCACCGGATCCAAGCTTTCCCATATCGGGACCTGCTGTTTTTTCTATACTCTCCAAGTGCGGCAAGCATTTGAGCCTTTTTTGGACAAGTGATCCTGGCAGCCGTGGTAAGGGTGACGGCCACAACAGCCCTGCAAGCTTCAAAGAGAGTTGTGCCTTTTACATTGCACAACCTCCGAAAGTGAGCACGCCTTTACGTTGTTTTAGTGCATATTAATATATACGCTTTACACTATTGTGCGCCTCCTCCTTTTTTCTATCTCTTTCTGTATATATATATATATATATATATATATATATATATATATATATATATAAAACACACACCACATGTATATATATAATATATATATATACATAATCATATAAAATATATATACACAATATAATACACTATTATATAATATACACACACACAACAATATATACACACACACATATATATACACACAAATATATATATATATACACACATATATATATATATATATAAACACACACACAAAATAACACATCATATAATATATATATATACACACACATATATATATATATATATATACACACACACACACACTGTATATGTAAATAGAAATACTGTAGATATATGTGTATAGACAGATACACTGTAGATATGCAGATCGATATACTGCAGAATATATAGAGACAGATTTGCAGTTTAGGAAAGATGGGTTACAACCACTGACATTTTGTAGCAGCCATAACTGATGCCATATTAACCTTAGGAATAGCAATATCAGAGTAGTAAATATATGGAAGTATACCTAGGCAAAAATCGCTTTGTTTGGGACAGGTGGCATATTACTCATCACCCAGGAACAGAGGATGACTTAGGTGATTTTATATTTCAGTAGAAATGTTTATTTGGCTCATGGATTCTTCATTCTGGGAATTGGGGGGATTTATTTCTTAAGACGGGAATCTCTCTGTGAAAGTGCAGAGCTCAGAATGACGTCTTATTGTCCATCTAATGGAAAGATAAGCGTCCTAGCCTTAGCTGAACCCTGCAGATACAACTGCCCGGAAGGAGGACCGCAGTGTTGGGCTTAATCAGTCTGCTGGGTTTTGGTGTTTTAGTAAAAATTTGTAAAAGCGACGCCTCCTCCCCCATTACAAGAGGCAGGAACAGCCGTTAACCCCGGGCCATCATGTCCTACTACACAAAGATAAAATGTGCGATTCCACAACACCTGAGGGTCGTGCTCCACTTACTGCTATAATCCCTCCAGCTTCTAAATATAAATGTGCTTCCTAAAATATCTGTGACCCATTGAGGCAAGGACTCCACAAGACCTTTAGGCCATGTCTACATGGTAATGTTAAAATACCGTCCATAATGGTTGGTATTTTAACATCTCTGTACCACACTTCTTGGCGCGGGTTTGTGCAAAAAACTATGGTCAGTTTTCAGATTTCCCGCCGGCCCAGTACACTGACTGTACAGGAATCCGACGGGAAACCAGTGGAAGACAGAACATTTTCTATCTCCTGCCGGCGATTTAGAAATCCCACGGTAAAAGAATCCGTGCTGTGAAGACTACAGTAAAGTACAGCAATCCTGTGCTCTTTAGATATAGTCTTAGAACTCTCCTGTGGTTTCTGCTGCCAAAATGGTAGCAGCAGATCTCTTTCAAGTCTTGCAATTATTGAGGTGCGGCCTCCATTGACTAGACTTGGTTTTCCAACTCATCTCACAGATGCTCCAGTGGATACAGTTCTGGGAAATTCACAGGCACCTTGACCTCTCTGTCATGTTCCACAACCCACTCCAGAAATTTTGCAGTGTGGCAGGGGCATTACCCTGGTAAAAAAGCCAACTGCCACATGGGAATACCACTGCTATGAAGAGGTGGCATTTGGTCAGTACAATATTTAGGTTGTGGTGGGTGTCAAAGTAACATCAACGAGGCCAGGAACCAAGGTTTCCCAGCAGAAGACTTCACATACCACATCACTGCCGCCTGATTGTCTCCTTCCGATGGTGCGTCCCGGTGCCATTTACCCAATAAGCGATGCACGCACGACCGATGTCTACATGGGCACACAGATGGATAGGCCAATATTCGGTAAGCAGTGATGCCCTCCATGTTTTACACTTTTCTATCATAGTCAGAAGAAACTTTTTCAGCAATATTTGCTACAGTAGGTCTTCCATGGGAAGAAATCAGATGGGCAAAATTCCACGACACACACGCCAAAGAGCCATTGATGTCCATTACCCTGGTTCTTTCGTTGTCCTCCTTTGGAACAGTTTTGGTAGGTACTAACCACTGAATACTGGAAACATCCAACAAGACCTGCCATTGTGGAGCTGCTCAGAGTCAGTCGTCTAGACATTATAACTTGGCCCAGAGTTTTACACTTGTCAAGCATTACTACTTTCAACACATCACCTCCAAGAACCGACACTCACTCATTGCCTAAGATAATGGGAACGTTAAATGAAGACTTTTGCCAAATATTTAGATCTTTTGATATTACCTAGTTTAGACGATGAGAGATTTTACCTGCTCTGAGTGTACACGGGTTTCTATGGTTACCGTCCTGCTCTCCCTTCCCGATTGTACAGAAAGCAGGAAGTGATGTTACTAGGACGGACAGAAGCTTGAGAACAGAGTGTGCTATCTTTAACAAACCAAGGGCATGAATTACTTTTGATTGTTTACTTTTAGCTCTATATCCCTCTGCATTATAGATGACATTTCCTGCTCTCATGTCAGTGCAATTAGAAGAGCGGGAAATAAGGAGCTGTTATGTGGACAGCAGAATAACCAGAGAAGCCTGTGTGCATCCAGTGCAGGTAAAATCTCTCTTATCTTTTGAGCAAAGTAATATCAAAAGACCAATGTATTTGGAAAAAGTCTACATTTAATGTTCCCTGTTGAAACCTAATATTTATAGTGAGACAACCCTTTTAAGTCTGACGTATACTGCAATATCATGACCGCTTTGCTGGGCTAAGTCTACTCATCCTGACACTTGTTCTTATTCTATAGAGCCCATATGTGAAACTCAAAGCCTGCAGGCTAAAATCTGGCCCGCCGCATCAATTTATGTGGCCACCAAGAGCATAGACCAAGCGGCAAGGAACGGCAAGGTCCAGACACAAAAGGACTGGCTTTCTGCTTTCGTCGAAGGATGCAGACAATGCTTGACAGAGGTGATGACTTCAGCACAGGGAGCAGGCGCTATCTTGGATTTCGAGCTCTTCAACAGAGCTCTGACCAGCAATTCACAAGCAGTGGAACAGCTCTGACCACCCTACTTAGGCACAATAGCCACCCTCCTATGACCCTTTGAGAGCAACCATAATGCCCTCAGTGAAAATGAGTTGGACACCTCTGCTATAGAGTGTGCATAACCATAACATCATCTAAGGGTATGTTCACAAAGCTTATTTTGGGGAGCATTTTACCGTGTATTTTGAGGCGTATTGCGCTTAATACGCGGGGAAATGTGCCCCATAATTACGGTAATCCATAGCTCCCATAGAGAACTATTGATTACGCCTCGTCCCCCCACGCGTACAATACAATCGTATTGTACGCGCGGGGAGATAAGTGACATGTCAATGTCATACATGTCTATGTATACTACATTTACTATTTTGCCATAGGCAAACATAAACTCTATCAGTTCTCTATCTGTAAAAAACTAAAACATAACTTTTATTATGTATAACTCTTAACCTCTATACACACTATTTAAAAACCTGATTTCTAACCTCACCATTTAACCCTTTCTACTTCTGAAGGAAGGAATAGCTCCTTTTCCGTTATCAAGTCTGGTGGAACACCACCCACTAACAGGAAAACCTTATATATACAGCAATTTACTAACTCCAGTAAGGGATCCCAAGCCTCATACTTGGGCAGTCGTCCCTAATCTAATGGACACAAAACAAATAAGGCCCCCTTGTGACACCCCTGCAGCAGGTGACACTTGTAGACAGAGGTGAGAAATCACAATTTAAAACGTCATACCTGACCTCCCCAACATGTTTCACCAGCTAAGCTGGCTTCATCAGGGGTAGAGGTCCGGACCTTAAAGTGAAACATGTTGGGGAGGTCAGGCATGACGTTTTAAATTGTGATTTCTCACCTCTGTTTACAAGTGTCACGCGCTGCAGAGGGTGTCACAAGGGGGCCTTATTTGTTTTGTGTCCATTAGATTGGGGACGACTGCCCAAGTAGGAGGCTTGGGATCCCTTACTGGAGTTAGTAAATTGCTGTATATATAAGGCTTTCCTGTTAATAGGTGGTGTTCCACCAGACTTGATAATAGAAAAGGAGCTATTCCTTCCTTAAGAAGTAGAAAGGGATAAATGGTGAGGTTAGAAATCAGGTTTTTAAATAGTGTGTATAGAGGTTAAGAGTTATACATAAGGTTACGTTTTAGTGTTTTATAGATAGAGAACTGATAGAATTTAAGTTTGCCTATGGCAAAATAGTAAATATAGTGATCAAGGGTCACTCTCTGTTCCCTTGCGAGATTCCCATTTTTTTTGGAGACTATATGCATGTCTATGGGCCTGGCGGGCTGCCGACCCCCCGTGCGTCGGGAGTACATGCGATCAGCACAACTCCCAAAACACCCGGCGTAATTGCGGCGCGTACTGTAGGCGACGCAATTACGTTGTGTGAATATAGCCTAAAAGTTTATCTAGAGGTAAAGATATCTGTCTTCTGGTATCTAACTATGTCTGTTGATGAGGTATGCATACAAGAAGGGCAGCCCCTGCAGCTTTGGGGCCTACAGGAGGACACCTGCTCATCCCCATTGCTGTGGGCTGTGTGGCCACACTCAGAAGTCCCCTTTTCTCAAGGCAAACAGAAGAAGGATCCACTCCTACGACGGTTGGGAAGAAGGGACAAGCTTGGTCTTATCCCAGCATAGAAAGGAGAAACAGCATGAGAACACAAAAGCAGGGGCGCCATTTTGGTTTTCCTTATGCTCCTCCCAAATCTTTGGATGTGCAAAGGGTGTATAGGTCAGATTGCTAATACAGTGAATGCTGATGGGATTCCAAAGCTGATGGATAATGAAATATTCTGGTAGTAATAGGAAACAGCAGATATGGCAATCACAGTCTGTTTTTATGGTTTCTCGTATAGCTGTCCATACAATACCTTCAAATTCCCCGTCTCGGGCCTTGGCAGCCAGCTCTGAAGAGGAGATGGTCTCCTGGCAGAGAGCACAATCTTCTAGTGCCGCACTCCTTAGTCCCTGGGGCCCTGCACAAGAAGTCACCCAGCAGGCGTCTCCAAAACATAACATTGTACCAGTACCATGATGTGCGCATTACAGCATTGTACTCTGTGGTCAATCCTTGGACATATGCAGCCACTTGCTGCAATCTTAGCTGCCGTATTGCTACACAAATGGTATCAGCCCCCTTCATGTGCTACTATTAAAGGGGTTTTGCCAAGAAGTGAGTTCCTTACCTCTTATCTGCTCAGGAGAGAAGATAAACTCAGCATGCAGCATCATGGGGGGGGGGGGGGGGGAGGCGGGTGAGCTGAGAGCGAGGAAGCAGGGAGCGTCTGCAATGTTTACTCAAATAATCACATTACAACCAGTGGATTCTCTATACAGCAGACAGCCTCATAAACTGCACTTTTCTCCCCAGTCCCTCCAAAGCTGGTTCATGTTCCCTGTCATCAGATAAGAAGTGCAAACATGTAAGCGCGGCCAGATCAACTCCTGTCAGTGTCCTGGTAGTGTCTAATGTAAACTGTCAGGAAACTAAGGGCGACTGAGCAATGCTGTAGCTCTCAGAGGCTTCACTTTTTGTAATCACATATATTTAGAAAAGTGATTAAATACCCATTTTGGAGGATCCCACGTCAACATTACATCGTGGCAAAACCCCTTTAAGTATCATTGTTACACACATATACAATTAAGTATTCATTACGTTTAATCATACTATATTTTTTCATTTTTGTACTACACTGTTTTTATTAGTTCTTTTTGTCTTATTCACCTGTTTTCTATACGGAATATGTTTAACCATTATATACCATATGTCCGCTTCTAGACTTTGATTCAGCCGTAGTGCGGCTGCGCAGCCCTTTTTGCTCACAGTATACTTATTGTTTTAAATGCGCATGCTTGGCTATTACAGGTTCCGGGAACGCCGCATGCTGGCGGGCTCTGCACTCGCATGCAGCTGATTAAGCCTGTTGCAATTCTTCAAGCCCAATCACTTAAAGGGGCTATCCCAGTGTATATTAGTCATTAGTTTCAAAGATCGGGCAGGCTGGCATTGTACAATCAGATCATTACACAGGGGCCTAACTGAGTAGGGAAAATTCACTGTTGTTCTATGTGGCCCAGATGCAAAATTATAATACAAATCCTGTATATTGTAAATATTCATTAGGATCCGGTATAAAAAAGATCTCTGAACATGTCCCAGACCTGTAACCTGTGCAGTAAATGTATGAAAGACATGACACACAGAGCCTCTAATGACAGGTACTTGTTGGGGCCCAGTACTGAAGTGCCTTTTGTTTTCCAAAGAAAAATAAAAAAAAAAAGCAAATTTTTTGAAGTTTCTACATTTGTATAGTTTCTTCTTTTTAGGATGTCAAAGCACTGTCACTTAAAGGGGTGTTTCTACTTAACATCTTGATGGCAAATCACTAGGATATACCATCAAAGTTTGATAGGTGCAGGTTTCAACTCTTTTGGGACCTTGACCTATGTTGGAAATGGGCCCCTGAATGCTTCCGTTTAGAACAGAGAGTTGGTTGTGTTTGCACACATCTCTCCATTCTGTTCTATGGAGTTCATACTGGGGCATGTGTCTCTCCATTGTCTATGGAAGTTTCCAGTACAGGGGAGCTGTGTTCTCCATTCTGTTCTATCGGAGTTTCCAGTACAGGTGAGCTCTGTGTTCTCTCCATTCTGTTCTATGGGAGTTTCCAGTACAGGGGAGCGCTGTGATCTCTCCAGTCTGTTCTATGGGAGTTCCCGGTACAGGGGAGCGCTGTGTTCTCTCCATTCTGTTCTATTGGAGTTCCCAGTACAGGGGAGCGCTTGTTCTCTCCATTTCTGTTCTATGGGAGTTCCCAGTAAGGGAGCTCTTTGTTCTCTCCATTCTGTTCTATGGGAGTTCCCAGTATAGGGGAGCGCTGTGTTCTCTCCATTCTGTTCTATGGGAGTTCCCAGTACAGGGCAGCGCTGTGTTCTCACCATTCTGTTCTATGGGAGTTCCCAGTACAGAGGAGCGCTGTGTTCTCACCAATCTGTTCTATGGAAGTTCCCAGTACAAGCGAGCCCAGTTTTAACAATTCTGTTCTATGGGAGTTTCCAGTACAGGGGAGCGCTGTGCTCTCTCCAGTCTGTTCTATGGGAGTTCCCAGTACAGGGGAGCGCTGTGTTCTCCATTCCGTTCTATAGTAGTTTGGAGTAAAGGTGAGTGGTGCACTAGACCTGTGTTCCCCAACTCCAGTCCTCAAGGCACACCAACAGGTCATGTTTTCAGGATCTCCCACAGAATGCATTGACAATAACTAACTCACCTGTGCAGCATAATTAAATCACCTGTGCACTTCTAAGGAAAGCCAGAAAACATGACCTGTTGGTGGGCCTTGAGGACTGGAGTTGGGGACCCCTGCATTAGACTGTACTTGGAACTTCCACAGAACAGAATGGAGAGTTGTGTGCAAGCGTGAACTATTCTTTCTTCTTCTGAACGGTAGACTTTCAGTGGCCCGTTTCTTAGATAGGTTGTGTGTGATACTGTAGGTTAGCGTCCCACACCTATCGATATGCAATCAAAATGCGAGGAACACTCTTTTAATACTCGCCCCTTATAACATGTAACACTATCACTAGAGGGCAACAATGCCCTGTTAATTTAGTCATCTACAACAAATACCAGTATATATATGAAATGTAATAATTCATCAACCAGTACCTATGCTACAAAGTCCTGTAACTCAGCCAGCCCCAATCCTTCTCTACTGTATAATGAGGGGCAAAAATTCAGACACTTGCACCATCTGCAAAATCATGTCTGACTTGAACAATATCTCAAGACAACTTTCAAGGCTCTATACAGTGTGTGCAGATTTATTAGGCAAGTTGTATTTGAGAGGATTTTTTTTTACTATTAAACATCAACTATGTTCTCAATCAACCCAAAAGACTCAAATATCAAAGCTTAATATTTTTGGAAGTTGTTGGGTTTTTTTTTTTTTTTTAGATTTGGCTATCTTATATCTGTTTGTGCAGGTAACTATGACTGTGCAGAATTATTAGGCAACTTAATAAAAACCAAATCTATCCCCATCTCACTTGTTTCTTTTCACCAGGTAAACCAATATAACAACCGAAAATTTAGAAATAAACATTTCTGACATTCAAAACCAAATCAGTGACCAATATCGCCCCCTTTCTTTCCGATTACACTCAGAAGCCTCCATCCATAGATTGTCAGTTGCTTGATCTGTTTACGATCAACATTGCGTGCAGCAGCCACCACAGCCTCCCAGACACTGTTCAGAGAGGTGCAGCAGCCACCACAGCCCATCAGACACTGTTCAGAGAGGTGCAGCAGCCACCACAGCCTCCCAGACACTGATCAGAGAGGTGCAGCAGCCACCAAAGCCTCCCAGACACTGTTCAGAGAGGTGCAGCAGCCACCACAGCCCCCAATGTCAAAGTGCAGGCGAGACACTGTGCAGAGAGGTGCAGCAGCCACCACTGCCTCCCAGACACTGTTGCAGAGAGGTGCAACAGCCACCACAGCCTCCCAGACACTGTTCAGAGAGGTGCAGCAGCCACCACAACCTCCCAGAAAACTGTTCAGAGAGGTGCAGCAACCACCACAGCCTCCCCGACACTGTTCAGAGAGGTGGGAGCACCACCACAGCCTCCCAGACACTGTTCAGAGAGGTGCAGCAGCCCCCACAGCCTCCCAGACACTGTTCAGAGGTGCAGCAGCCTCCACAGCCTCCCAGACACTGTTCAGAGAGGTGCAGCAGCCACCACAGCCTCCCAGACACTGTTCAGAGAGGTGCAGCAGCCACCACAGCCTCCCAGACACTGTTCAGAGAGGTGCAGCAACCACCACAACCTCCCAGACACTGTGCAGAGAGGTGCAGCAGCCACCACAGCCTCCCAGACACTGTTCAGAGAGGTGCAGCAGCCACCACAGCCTCCCAGACACTGTGCAGAGAGGTGCAGCAGCCACCACAGCCTCCCAGACACTGTTCAGAGAGGGTGGACTGTTTTCCCTCCCTGTAGATCTCACATTTAGGAGGGACAAAAGATTCTCCAATGGATCAGTGAACAAGGGCCATGTCATTGTTTTTTCTTCTTTTAGGACCTTTACTGGCCATCACGTGTGGAGTATTGGTGCATGTGAGGGATGTCAAAAAATTTT
>JAODAL010041246.1:0-36082 GCA_025379985.1 Phyllomedusa bahiana | reverse complement strand
CCCCCCGTCCCGGGAAAAATCCGGGGCCCTTAGCCATGGACTTCTTACCGATCTCCCCCCCTCGGGGAAAAAACGGTCATCTGGGTGGGGACCGCCCTTTTTCCAAGATGGCTCACTTTACCGCCCCGGGGGTTACCCTCTGCCCCCCAGGGGGCCCAAACTTTTTTTCAGCATTTTTTTCGTTTCCCGGGTTCCTGTTACCATGCCTCATAGGGGGGACGTTATTGCAAAATTTTTTGGGGGGCTTGTGTCAGTTGCATTCCTGATTTTCATCGATACCAGCCCAAACTAATAGGAGGTAAGGGGTTAACCAGGTAGGGGTACCTCCCTGCGCATTTGTGTCCCTCTTAGGAAAAGGGTTGCCTTCCCCTGAAGAGTTTTCTTAAAAATTTTTTGATTCAAATTTTCCTGGGGCCTCCCCCTTTTTTCCCGTTTTTGGGCTCATCCCGGCCCCTTTCCCTGCTCCTGTTTTGTCCCCGGCCGGGGAAATGCCAATTTAAAGGGACATAAAGGGTCTCTGGCCTCCAGTGATACCCCCTGCTAGGGGTTCTGCTGCACCAAAGCCCAGGGACAATACCGTAGGCCCCGCCCCTTTTTTGAACCGGTATGGGTTTGGTTGTCCCCCAATACATCCGTTTAAAGGTCCCGTTAAAATTTGGCCCTAAATCGGGGTCCGTTTGGGGACTTCCCGGGACAAACCCCAGTACTTCAAGCTGCGTTTGCCTTTTTCCCTGATCCCCCAAACCCTTCCATGTCTCTCCCTAAAAGGGGGTGGGCTGAACGCTTCTCCCGGGGGTCGTCTCGCCTTCTCCTGTCCAACTCTGATAAAAACTTGGGTAAAGGGGTCTGGGGAGAAAAAGAAAGGGGGAAGCGGTTCTTTCTCATTGAGGGAAGGGGTTGGGGCCGGGAGGAGCTTCCGGGGGAACCCTAGGCCAATCGTCTCCTGACCCCTCTCTAGAGGGGGAGAACTAAGGGGGGTACTTTCAGGGGGTTGGGGGTGCCGCTGCCCCCGCGATCACCCCCCAGCCCGCGGGGGGTCCGGCGGGGGTTCCCGGGGTCCCCCGCGCCCATCCCTCTGCCCCCCGCCCCTGGGGGTCACTTCCGTCCCGATCGGTGAACGCTTCCCCGCCGTCCCGGCCCCCGCGCGCGTGCCAACTATTATGGGCGCCGACGGGTTTCTAATTTAAGGGGCCCGATCCCGAAATTGGGTTTAATTTTCGGGCGTGGTTTATTTAAGGAATACCCCCCCGGAACCCTGCCAGTCCGTTGCTTTTGCGTACTGGGTCTTTTGAGAGGGTTGGAGTCTGTTCTGTTTCCCCCCGTTTTACCGTCCGCTTCCCTTAAACTTTCCTGACCTTTCCCCTTTTTGCCCCCTGCCCTGCCCTTTTCTGCCCAAAATCTCTGACCAAAAACCTTTTCCCCTGCCCTGACCCTTTATGCCTTTTTCCCCTGACTGGGCCTCTTGTTATTTTTTGGGGTCCCCACCTGTACCCCGGCCCGCCCCGCGGGCAAGTCACGTCGGGGTTGGCAAACCTGGTAGCCTAACGGGCGCAGTCCATCCCGGGCTTTGCGGGGGCCCCCTTGGTGAAAAGGGGGGGCCCTGCTTAGATTTTTCCCCGTTTCCCCGGGCGGGCAAAAATTATAAATCGCTTTGGGTGGCCCGCGAATCCCCTCTTTGTTAAAAAACGCCCTTTTGGGCTAAAAAAAATTTCCCTCTTTGGGTTGCCGGTGCCAGGGTTTGGGGTTTGAAGGGTTTTTGGGGGGGGTGCCAAATTGGTTCCCCCAAGGGTGTTTTTGGGTTTGTTCCCCCATTTTTTTCAAAACCCGAAGACCCGACGGGCCCGGGTGGCCCCCTGCAGAAGGGAAAGAAAACTTTGCGGCCCCCATTACAGGCCTTTACCCTGAGACAATGCAGCCAAAAAGGGGGAAAAAACGGGTTTCGGGTTTGGAATAGGCATTTCCCCCCAAAATTTGGGCCTTTACAGTGGTTACTGGGGGGGAAGATATCTAAACCCGGTGTACCATAAATCCAAAGGGGTTCTGTGGGCAAGGGGAAAACATGTGGGGGAAAAACAGGATTTTTGTCCCGGGGAAAGGCGATGAACAGTTGTAGAAGGGGGCCCCCTTGAAAATATCATTGTGAATCCTAAAAGCCCCGCGGGGAGCTTTAGCCAGCCCCTGAAGGGCATCACCAGGATTCAAAGTGTCCATCACGGTATTGGGGCCCACCCTTCCCCCCCGTCTCCCCCTCTTAAATCCTGGGGAGGTTATAACCCCCTTTGCAAGTCCGGGCTGTTCGGTTTAGAAAAAAATTTTGGGCTCCCCTGGAGGGGTTAAAAAGCTCTGGGGGTTAACGGTAAAGGAAAAAACGGTTTTTCCCACGCCTAATCTTTTTGGGAGGCCGCGGTAATCAATACACAGACATAGTGAACCATAATTTTTCCAACAAAAAAAAAAAAACCCCCACCCCCAGCGGGAGAGGGGGGGCCCGGGGAAAAGGGGCCCTTCTGAAAGATTCTTTTTGAATGTAGGCTGACATAGCCGGGAGCCCCCAGACACAGAAAAGGTTTAAACCCCTTTGTCCCGGGGGGACTAGCACCGGGAGCAGGTAAAAAGGGGCCAGTCGTAGGGTAAAACGGGGGGGGAAAGGGTCCATTTGAAACCCCGGGGCAGAGGCTTGGGGGGCATCTGTGGAGAAGGGTTTTCGGCAGTGTGGTCCCCGCGACTAAACTTCGTCTGTACTCCAGAGAGGGGTGGGGGGAAAATTGGCGTTCAGTAAAACGGGAGCCCCAAAAGGGAAATCGCCGGGGAAAAAAACGAGGCACCCAAAATTAGGGACGTAAATTTTTTTCGGGTCAAGGCCCCCACGTGAAGGATCATGGTTCGGGGGGTTTTTTCGGGAAAGCTCCCCTCTAAAACCAAGGGAAAAACCAAAAGGTTTTTAACCAAAAAAAAGGGGGACCCCCAGGAGGCGATACTGAAAATCCCGGGGTTTGGAGGTGTTTTGAATTTTTCCCAGTTTGTTTCCCCCCAGCCCCGGGAAAGGGGGCAGGGCGTGAAGCGGGGATTCCAGAATGGGTTCAAAACCCTTACCAGAATAAATCACCCGTGGGAGCGGGTTTTCCCCCTAGGGGATCCCCTGTCCCAAAATAACCTAGGAGCGGGTTTTTTCCCCAGACATGGGGACGTTGGGACAGTCACAAACCGTTAATGGCCCGGGGAATTTGGCCCAGTGGGAAACCCCAAAAAATTTCCTCCAGTCGGGGGTTTTGAGACCATTCTTGTTTAAAACATTTTGGGGGCTTTTGTCCACTTTTATGGTTTCCCCTCACTGGAAGGGCTGGGAAGGGGGAAAGGGGTATGCCTCTTAAAAGACGGGAACCAAAACAAGGTAAGTGCCCCCTTGTCTCTCGGGGGAAATGCAAAAACGATGCGGGTGCCCAAGGGGGATTATTTTTCGCTAAAGGAAGAGAAAGTCTCTTGAAGTCAGTGTGTCTTTTATTTCTTCGGGGAAAAAAGACCCTTCAAAAATTTGTGGAAAAAAGGGCAGAATATGCCGGGGAAAAATCCGACCCAGGGTAGGGAACTGGTTTGTTTTTTTTCCCCCAACCGGAAGCCCCCCGGGGGAAATGGTTCAGGAGGGGGGCCGTTTCGGCAGATTGGCCCTTTGGGGTGCTTTTCCCAAAAAATTGCAGGGGAAAATTTCCCAAAAAAAAGGGGGCCGGTTGATTGGACGGGGGGGTCAAGGGGTCCTCCTGTCCCAAAAGGGGTGTGGCCCCAACCCGGGGCCCTTTTTTTGGAAAAAAAAAATTTTTAAAATTTTGGGGGGCCACCTTGGGGAAACCGTTCGGAAAGGGAAAATTTTGGGTCGGCCAAAAAATTTCCCCCATCCCTTAAAAACTGGGTTTAATGAACCCCCCTAAAGATTTTTGGGCCCCTTTCAAACTCTGTTTTTGTAAGACAGTCGGGGGTTTGGGGGGGTTAAACCCGGGACACCACGGGGACGCAGGCATGGGACAACAAAAGGGGGAGGCTGTGTTGTTTGCGGGGGTAGCAAGGAGCTGCTGTGTCAGGAAAAACAGCGGTTTTCAACTTTTTGGGCCTGATCCGCAACACTTGGCAGAGGCACCTTGGTGGGATTATGGCCAGATTTAACTGTAACAGCAGGAGTAATAGATCCCCTGGACCACCGCAAGCGTTTATAATCCCCCACACCAGTGAGCAAAGTCTAAGTTTTTTTTGGGGTATTCACCAGATGGGGAGTCCAAACCAGGTCGCCCCCCCCTTTTGCCCAAAACTTCTTGTGATGGGCCTTCCGAGGGGGGCCCCGGGTCCCCAATTTCGTGACACAAAACTCATAGTTGGGGACAGGCGGGGAGGCCCAGGGAAAGGGGGGGCCGCGAAGGTTTCGTAGTCGAAAAACGAAAAAAGGGGTTCGGAAACCCAAAATTTGAAAACGGGAAAACTTTACTTCGGGAAACCCGGCCCCCCTCAAAACGGAACAGGGCATTTTATAGTTGGGCCCCACAGAATTACTGGGGGGTTTTCCCCATTATTTAGGGTCAGCGCCCCGGTCAATCAAAAAATTCCCCCAAAGCCGGCCCCAATTAAAAAATCTGGGACCGGCCCCGGATGGGGCCCTAGGGAGAAAGGGAAAACCCCGTGAAGGCCCCACCCGAGGGATGGAGAAATTCAAAAGCACGGAGGGTGGGGTTTAAAAACGCTGGGAAATTGGTGCCCCTGGGCCCCCCGGACGGGCGGGCCCCCGAACTCTTTTTTAAATTCCCGGGCCCTTCCCGGGGGGGTTTTGGGCGCCCGATAAAAGAGGGGGGGAAGGATGGGTTTTAATTTCCCGGGGAGTTTTTTTTGGGGGGTTTGGGGGGGGGGGGGAGGGGGTAGGGGAGGGGTATCTTGGGGGGGGATTTTATGGGGGGAAGGGGGGGGGGGTGGGGGGGGGGGAAAAAAAGGGGATTTTTTTGATTTTTTTTTGGAATTTTGGGAATAGCTAAAAGGGGGGTCCTTTTTTTTTTTGGGGGGGTTTTTTTAATTTGGGGGGTTTATTTTTTTTTTAATTTTAAAAAGATAAAAATTAATTTTTGCTTTGAAAATTGGGGGCAAAAGGGTTAAGTTTTTTTTGGGTTTTTTTTTTTTGTAAGTGGTGTAAAAAAAACCAGCATTTTTAAAAGTGGGGGAAAAGGTTTTAAAAATTTTTGTGTCAAGAAGAATTTCGGGGTTTCAAATTGCCAAGGTTTTGTGTGGGCGTTTTTTTAAAAGTTTGAGTGAAAAGCCCGTAAAAAAGGAGGTGGGGTTTCCTTTCCTTTAAGGGGTTTGGTTTATTCCGGCCCTTTTGGGGGGGGGGGGGGGAAGATTTTGGGGGTTTTTTTTTATCCCTTACTTTTATTGGAAAGGGGTTTACCCCCATGTTTGGGTTTTGGGGGAAAAATTTATTAAAAAAAGGGGGTTGTTTTTTTGGGTGGGAAAAAAAATTTGGGGGAAAATAAAAATTTTAAATGGCAATTGAACTTTTTGGAAACAGTTTGGAAAAGCGGGTTGGAGGGTTTTGGAAGGGGGGGAAAAAGGTAGCAGTGCTTTTGGGGGCCCCTGCATCCGAGGGGGCCCCAAAAAATTTTGCCAAAAAGGGAAGCCATTGGTTTTTTGGGTTTGGCCATGGTAATGAAGGCCCCCCACCCCTTTTAAAATTTTTTGGGCCCCGGGGAAATAAAGGGGGAAAAATTTTTTAAAAAAAGGGGTTTTTGTTTATTGGAGTGAAAGGGGTTTTGGGGGGTTTTTAATTTTAAAAATTTAATTTTTGGGGGGAATATTTTAACAATTGGGGGTTGGGGGAATATTGGCGTTTTTTAAAAGGTTTTAAAACGGGGAATCTTTTTGGGAAAGGGGGTATTGTTGAAATTAAAAATGTTTTGGTTTTTTGGCCCCCCCCAAAATTTTGGGAAATTTTTTTAATAAGTAATTTTAAAAAAATATTTAAATTTAAAGGGGGTTATTGGTTTTTTGAGGGGGGGGGTGTTAAGGGGGGTTTTAAAAAAACTTTAAAAATTTATTTTAATAAATTAATTTGTTAAAGGAAATTTGAAATAATTTTTTATTTAAATTAGAAGATTTTGGTTTAACGGTTTGTTTGTAAATTTTAATAACCCCCCAAAAAAAAACGGGAAAAAAATTTAACTTTTGGGAAATGAGAAAGTTTATTTTGAAGTATAAAGTATTTGAGATTTTTAAAGGCTTTATGGGGACCTGCAAAAGTCGCCAAATAACAGCTTTGGGTGGGGGAAAGGGAAAAAAAAAAAAAAAAAATAAAAAAAGTCCCCCCCAAAAATTTAACTTTTGTTCCCCAAAAAGTTTGCTGTTCACCCCCCTTAAATTTTAACTTCCCAACCAAATCAAAATTTAGAAGCTTTTCCCTTGGGCCCTTAAAATTCACTAATTTTAATTTTTTTTTTGGGCCTGCGGGGCAAAGACAAAAAAGGAATTTTCCTTTAGGTTTTGGTGGGAGTGAGCTGGAAAGGGCATGAAGTACTTTTTTCGGGTCATGTGAATTTTTAGCAGCCTAGGGTAAAATTCCCCCGTGGTAAATTTTTGGGTTTCTCGGGGGGGGGCAATTTTGGATTGGAGGGCCCGAAAAGGGGAAAGGACAAAAATTTTTTTGGTTTGGTTTTAAAATTGGGAAAAGGGGGTTTTGTTGAATTTTAAATTTTACCCCCTTTGAACGGTTTCGATAAACATTTCCAAAAGGAAAGTCAAGTGACCCAAAACCGGCAGTAAATCCAACTTTGCTTTTGGCTAAAATTTGCACCAGGAAAACTATTTTTAAAGTCCCAAACCAAAGTTCCAGGGCTTGGTGGGGGAAAAAAAAGTTTTAAGTCCGGGGATTTTAAGGTTTAAATTTACGTGTGAAATTATTTAAGCGCCATGCACTTAAATGGGCCCTCCCCCCTCCAGGATGGATGTTAGGGGGGAGGGTGGGAGTTTTTCCCCCATAGTTTTTGGTTTCCCGGGTTTTTACGGGAAACCTTTTTCTTCGGGCCCCTTAGGGGGGGTGTGAAAGGTTAGTTCAAAAAAGGGGGTTTTTGACTCCTTTGTTTGAGGGGAGGTTCAAAAAAGGCCCCAAAACCCACGTTTCTTTTCAATGTTTTTGGGGTTGGGGGGTTTTTTGTAAGCCCACACCCCGTGTTCAGATGTTTGATTTTTATATGCGTGTTTTACATGCGCCCCTTTGTTATGCTTTCTTGTTTACGGTTTCGTTGAAGGGAATTTTCATGTAAATCTTGCCCAAAAAGAAGAAGCAGGCCCCCTTTTTTAAACCCCTTTTAAAGGAATAGCCATTTTTTGAACTTCTTTGGCCAAAAAACCCTTTTTTTTTAAGGGGAGGGGGTTATGTTTTTGGGGTTGGGGGAAAAAAACTTTTTTTTGTTTTCCTATCCAAGGGTTCAGGGAGATTGGGGGTTTTTTTGGGAAAAGGGATTTTTTTTGGAAGGGTTTTTGGGGGGGGTTTAAAATTTGTTTTTTGGGGAAAAATTTTAAAAAATTTAAAAATTTGGGAAAAAATTTTTAAAAATTTTTTCAAAAAACTTTCTTTTGTGAATACAGAAATTTTTTCAAAACAAAATATTTCAAAAACCCAAAATTACCTTAGGGTTACTGTAGGGGGCAAAAATTTTTTAAAAATTTTTTTTATTTTATTTTTTAGACATTAGGGGGCTTGAAAATTTTGTACCTTCTTTTCACTTTTTCAAGAAAATTTGAAAAAAATTTGGGGGTTTTAAAGGGTAAAAGCCCAGGCCCTGTTGTGGCTTTTGGGGGGAAGGGGGGGTGCCCCAAAAGGGGCTTTTTTTTGAAATAGGCCCCCAAAGGGTTTTTTTAAACAGGGTTTTGGGCCCCCGGGGTTTCCCCCCTTTTGGAAATTTTTTAAAGCTAAAGTGGTTTTGGAAATTTCAAAATTTCATTTTTTTTTTCGTTTTTCCCCAATTTTTTTAATCCATTATTCACAAGGAAGGAAAATGTGATCAGGAAAAAAGTGCAGATTAATTTTTGTTTCCCCCCCATATTCTACCATTTTAAAAAGATTTTTCCCCGGGAAAATGTGGCCCGTACCTATTTGGCTCAAAAACCCCAAAAGCCAATAAAGGGGGGAAAGCACCTTTTGGCCTCTGGGGCCCTCATTTTTAAATACGATTTTTAAATTTAGCCGCCATTTCAGGTTTGTGGGCACCTTAAGGGTTTTAAAATTTTAAACTCCCCAAAAAAGGCCCCCATTTTGGGAAACAACACCCCCATAAGGAATATACCCCGGGGGTTTTAAGTGAGAAATAATCGACCACAAGGTGTTTCAAAAAAATTTTTTAGCATTGGGGCTATAAAATTAAAAAAAATTTTTTTTTCCCCAAAATCTGAAAATTGTAGCTTACAAAGTTTTCATTTTTTACAAGGGTTCCCTGGAAACAAAGGCCACAAAATTTTTTTTCAAAATTTTCTTTTAATTTCCAAAATGCTCTACTTTGTGGGTGAAAACACCCTATTTGTGAAAATGGCAAAAGGTAAAGGGAGGGAGGGGTTATTTCCCTTTTTGGGAAATTAAGATTTTGGTAGGTGCCTTGGTCTCTTTTAAAAAAAGGCCCCCAAAGTCCCAAAAAATAGATCAAACTTTCGGAACTCGCCCCATTTTGGATTCACCATCCCCTTTGGACTATTTTAAGGGCTGTATTTTTTGTTGCTGGTTTTTCTTTTGTTTTTTTTTAGAATTTGGGCCTTAAAAACTGGGTTTTTTTAAAAATGGGGGGTTCGGGGGAAAGGGGGTTTTTTGGGGTTTTTTTAAGGGTAAGGGCGGGGGTTTAAAGGGTTTTAACTTGGGGGGGGGGTTAAAATTAAAATTGGGGGCAAATTTTAAAACTTGGGGGGGTGGTTTTTAATTTTTTTATTTTAATCGGGGGAAATTGGGGTTAAAAAGGGGTTTAAGGGGGTAGGAAAGAAAATTTTGGGAAATTTTTTGGGGGAAATTTTTGGGGGGGTATTTTTTTTGGTCCAAAAAGGGTTTCCAGGGGGGCTTTTGGGGGGGGTTTTTTTTGGGTTTTTTTGAAGTTTTTTAAAAAAAAGGGTGGGTTTTTTTTTTTTTTTTTAAACCCCAATATAAGGGGGTTTTTTTTAAAAAGGATTATTTGTTTATTGGGGGGGGTTTTGAAAAATTGGGGGTTTTTAAATTTTGTAAATTTTTTAGGGGGTTTTTTAAGGGGGGTTTTTTTTTTAAATTCAAACGGAAAAAATTTTTTTTCCCCCTTTCCCCAACAGTATGAGAACCTTAACTTTTTTTTTTTCCCTGTGAAACAGAGTGTACAGTAAAACAGTTTGTTTTTTTTTTTGGGGGATTTGAAAATTTTTTTTTGTATCATTTTTGGGGGGACAAGGCTTTTGTTGTTTTTTTTAAAAATCAATTTTTTGGGAAGGCGGGGGTTAAAAAAAATTTCTGAAATTCCAAAAAAAGTGTTTTTTTTTTTTTTTAAAACCAGCGCTCCCTTGCACTATCCAAAACCCAAATTTTAGTTTTATTTTCTTTTTGGTTTTGATACATTACGGTGTTAACTAAAATTATTTTGGCCAACAGAGACTCGGGGAGGGGATCGCTCCTTTTGTGTCTCGCTTTTTTCCGACTAAATTTTAAATTTGAAATTCCCCCCAAAACCCCCCTTGTGATCTCTGGTCCGGGGCCGATGTTCCCGGAAAGGGGTAGCTGAAATAAAACCGGGGGACTTTCCGCCAGTTTCGTGAGAATTGTTTTAGGTTCGAAAGGGTTCCCAGGTTTTTTCCTTATCCCCCGGTTTGCTTAACCCCCAAAGGGAACCTGGACAAAATTTTAAAAAGGGTTCAAAGGTATTAAAGGGGTTTTTTAAAAAACTTTTGGGCCGCATTCCTGCAAGAAACCCCAAAAACCCGAAAACCCGGCACCTGCGTGTTGGATGGGGGTTTTGGGAGGTCTTCGATCCCGTTTGTTGCGGGCGCTTTTTAATGTGTTTTTCGAACCCCCAAATGGGAACCCAAAAAACCCAATTAAAACACGCCATGTGAACATAAAAAAACCCTGGGGAAATGTGTTTTGCCATGGTGCCCCCCACAGAAAGGGGCTGCAGTGGGGAAAGCAAGGGGGAATTGCTCGGGAAAGCGGATGGGAAAGGGGGAAGTCCCCCCGGCCAATTCCTTAATACAAAAAAAAGGTTTGGTTTATAAGGGGTAGGAAACTTGTTTTAACTGAAGTTTAACCCGGAAAATTTTGGTTTTTGGATTTTTTTAAAATTTGCGGCTGCAAACCCTTTCTGCTGGGTTGTATGTGTGTTGTTTTTGCTTTTTTTTTTCTCTGCCTTGGTTGTTTTTTTCCGGGGGTTTTTTTGCTTTTAAAATTTGGGGGCGAATTTTTGCCCACTAATCCTTCCCAGGGGGGTTTTCCAAAAAATTTATTTTTTTGGGGGCAAGCAAATAGACCCCCTTTAAAATAAAACGAGGGGCAGAGGGTCGCTGAATAAACAAGTGGGAAGCTACAAAAATTTGGGTTGGGTTGGGAAAAAAATTGGGAAGTTTTTAAATTTTCCAAATATTTTTTGGGAAATCAAAATTTTTTCTTAATTCTTTTTTTCAGGAAAATTTTTAGGCCCCCATTTCCCGGGGTTTCCCATTCCAAGGTGTTCTCGGGGGGATCTTGGGCCTTTTAAAAAAAAAATTTGGGGGGTTTTCCATTTCTAAAATTGGGCTACCAAAATTTTTTAATTTATTTTTTAAAAAAACCCGGAAAAAAAAAAAAACCAAAAAGGGAAAAAAAAAATTTTTTTTGGGGTTTTTTTTTCCCCTTTTTAGGGGGGAAAGGACAAAGGCATTGGTAGGTTTTGGGGTTTGGTTTTTATATAAAAAGGGGAAAGAAAGTAAGTGATGGGGGCCCCGGGGGTCACTGCTGATTTTGGGTTGGGGGTTCATTTGCGAATTTTAGGAGGTCCCATTACTGTTAATATATCAACTGTTTACAATAAATTGAGTTTTTAAAAATGTTTCCAAGCCGGGTTATAAAAAATGAATTGTGAAAAACCCCCAAAGGCCCAGGGGGCTTTTTCCCAAGGTTTTTAAAGGGGCCCCAATTAAAGTTTTTTTCCCTGTGGCCCTGTAAAAGGGATATTTAGAGTTTTCTTTGGGCGATTTGGGTTAAAGTCCCTAGGAGGACTAGTCCCAAGGAAAATTTTGGGGTTTTCCCATTTTCAAAAAGGGCTCAAAGGTCTTCCCAAAAGGAAATTTAAATAGACCAGTAGGTTTTTAACTTTTATTTTTTGGGGAAAATTTTTTTGGGGGGGCCTTAAGGGACTAGGGTAATAATATGAGGCTGAATAAATAAAAAAAGTGATAAAATTTTTTCCGGGGGAAAGGGTTTTTTAACTAAGGAAAAGAAATTGTCAGCCCAACCCTGCTAATTTTTTTTTTTATAAAGCGGTTGAATAGAAGTCTGGATAACGGGGGAAATTCTTTGAATAAAAAAGTAAATGTTTTAAGGGGGCGGCGTCTTTTTTATTGGGGGAAAACTCTGACCAAAAGTAGCGTACCCCTTTTTTTAATTAAAATTTTTTTGAAAGTAACATTTTTCGGGGGTTTAAATTTGGCCACTCCGACATTGGGGGTTTTTCAAAAGGGGGGGGTGGCAACCCGGGGCGGGGAATTTTGGGGGGAATTTTATAATTTTTCACATTTTAGGGAATTTTTGGGGATGAAAGTAGAAAAATTTTTTTTTGTTTTTTGGGAAAAATTTGGGTTGGGGAAAAAAAAATTTAAAAAAATTTTTTTTTTCTTTATTGAATTAAAAAATTTTTTTTTTAAAAAAAATTTAAGGGTTTTTTTTTAAATTTGGGGAAATTTTTTTTTTAAAATTATTTAAATTTTTTTGTTTTGGGGTAAAAAAAAAAATCATTTTTTTTAAAAAAATTTATAAAAAATTGTGTTTTTTTTTTTTTATTTTTAAAAACCAATACAGCCTCTAAAAAAAATCCCTTTCCCCTTTCAGGTTTTTTATGGAGTTTAGCGATCATTTTTTAGTGATTACAAACACAGACAGCAGGCTAAAAATATAAAAAAAAAAGGTGAAAGAATACCCTGTTTGTGAAAGAAACCATGGTAGTGACCCTTGCTTTGGCCCGACATACCAGCGAACCTGTAAGGTCCCCAGCAAATTGTTTTATTTTTGTTTTAAAGCCCTTGACCTACATATTGTAAACCCCAAAAAATTAACATTCTTTAAAAACATTTTAAAAAAAAAAGTATCTTGTAAGATATTTTTTTAAAAAAAAAGGGAAAATTTTAAAAATCAAAACAAAAATGTTTTTTTTAAAGTTTAAAAATTTTTTATTTTTTTTAAAAACCTCAAGGAACGGGTTTAAAAAATTAGGGGAGGCGGAAGTTTAAAAAAAATCTTGAAAATGTTTTTTTTTTTCAAATAAACCTCTATCCCCCCTGGGTGTTTTCCTAAATTTGGGGGGTTTTAGAAGGGGTTTGTGGCTTTGGGGTTAAATTTAAAAATTGTTTTGTTTGGGGTTAAAATTCTTTTATAGAAAAATACTTGGGTTGATTTTCCCTTTTTTTGGTTTAAAAAAATTTTGGGGGTCTGATTCTTTTTTCTTTGGTTTTCCTAAATTTTAAATTTACAGATGGAAAATTGGGTGTGGAAATTTTTTTTTGTGCTCTCAGCGCATCCCCGCAAGAGACCAGCACCAAAAATTTTTTGTAAAAAAAAAAAGCGGGTAAAAGGACAAAAACCAATTTTAAAATTTTTTTAAAATTAAACTTTTAATGTACTGCCCGGGTTGTTATGTACATATAAATTAGCAGAAGATGTAATCGTATTGGAAACTAACAATACAGAACAACACACAGAATATGTGCGTCCATGTATAAAAGTCTGTGCATTATCTTTTGCTGCTGGCTACCATGCCACAATAAGCTACAATCAATTTTTGTATCCCGTTCTGAGCACATTTGGAAAATACTAATTAATTTTTTTTTTTAAAATAGCATGTGAATAAAGTTTCTTCTGGATTTTATCTCATCCCCCGTCATCTCGGATTTTCTCCTCTTCGTTGTGAAGCCGGTATAGCACTTTTGTGCGTTTGCTTTTCACTGTGATTTGGGAGTTGTCTGCCTTACTACCGTTGCTCCATCGAAGACCTCTGAATCCGCAGGTGAGCTGGTTCCTCCTCTCTATTTTGCTCCATATATAAAAGTGCCCTTATATCTCAACCAGGTATGATTATCATTGTGACTTGGGGACAAAGTTTGTCCCAAAGTCACAGTCCTTCTAGCAACACATCTGAATCCTGACTCAAACACCTTTCTGTAAACTGGATCCAAAGTAATAATGGAATATACTTATTAACTATTTTGCAAATATTTTTAAAATCCAGACTGTATGTCATGGAAAAAGTCAAGGACATTACATTTTGTTCATCCAAAACATTACAACCTAATTATGCAACAAAACTTGTCTATCCTTATTAGTTGCAATATTATTTTCCCATTGTCGCGTCCATCAGGGATATTCCTTATTTGTTAATTGATTTGCAATTGAATTTACCTCCTTCTGAAAATCACTGTCCAAGGTACAATTCCTATGAGCGGCCATCTCTCCCACTATTATTTATTATATGAGCAGAATGACATGATTTAGCGTGCAGAGGGGTTTAGCCCCCAGTCTTTTTCCTGAATGTAGAAGTAACAATGCAATCCTCTACCACTGAAATAGAGAGATCCAAAAAGAAAATAGTTTGATTATGAATCTCAAAATGAAAAAGTCAAACGTAATGGATTATAACTGAGAAAATTTGAAAATCTGGTATGGCCACGACATGAGGATTAAAGATGAACAAAAGATTATCTATGCAACGGCCGTACCAGATCACTGCCGACAAAAAAGGGTTACTGGAATTGAATAAAAAACAGTATTCCCACTAGGCCATAAAAATAATGGCCACAGAGGGTGAAAATTTGGCCCCCATCAAAGTCTGAAGAAAAAATTGTTGGCCAAATGTAAAGAAAGGATGCCGCAACAAATATCAAACTGCACACTTCAAAAAAGAAACAAATATATTATTGTGGTTACTGTAAGTATGAAGAAATCAGTTCACAGCTATAAGAGCCTGCTCTTGTGGAATAATAATATTGGTGTACAGTGAAGGAACATCAGCTGATATCCGCAGTGTGATCAAAGGGCATTCCCCTTCTCCATCGAGTGATCGGGACTCCAGGTGACACAGATTGTAAATGTATTAGCATATTCATATATGTTAATACATTACCAAGTGTAAAAAAAAATTGCACAATGGTTATTCCTTAATGGGATTTTTTAAAAAATGACAAAACATAAAAAAGTGGAAAATAAATATTTAATACAAAAATTATTGTGCATACATTGCACCAAAAAACCCTACACATATTAGATATCCACTTGACCATAATAATCAGTAGAATTAATCTAACATGTTATTTAGTGTGAAATGTGAATGGTGTAAAAAATAATAAAAATAAATAAATACATTGAAAAATATTCTGCAGTAATTTATATGTAAACTCAAACTATGCCCCAAAAAGTACAAGTCCTCATACAACTGTGTCAATTAAAGACAGCTGTCTTAAATAGTCACCTTTATAAAAGACTCCTGTCCGTAGACTCAATTAATCAGTCAGACTCTAACCTCTACAACATGGGCAAGACCAAAGAGTTTTGTAAAGATGTCAGGATCAAGATCAAAGACCTGCACAAAGCTGGAATGGGCTACAAAACCATAAGTAAGGCGCTGGGTGAGAAGCAGAACACTGTTGGTGCAATAATAAGAAATACAAAATGAGTGTCAATCGACATCGATCTGGGGCACCATGCAAAATCTCACCTCATGAGATGATCATGAGGAAGGTGAGAGATTCGCCTAAAACTACATTGGGAGAATTTGATAATGATCTCAAGGCAGTTTGGACCACAGTCATGAAGAAAACCACTGGTAACACATTACGCCTTAATGGTTTAAAATCCTGCAGCTACCGCAAGGTCCCCCTGCTCGAGAAGGCACATGTGCAGGCCCATCTGAAACTTGCCACTGAACACCTGGATGGTTCTGTGAGTGACTGGGAGAAGGTGCTGTGGTCAGATGAAACAAAAATTTAGCTCTTTGGCATTAACTCAACTTGCCGTGTTTGGAGGAAGATAAATGCTGCCTATGACCCAAAAAACACCATCCCCACTGTCAAGCATGGAGGTGGAAACATTATGTTTTGGGGGTGTTTCTCTGCTAAGGGCACAGGACTACGTCACTGTATCAATGGGAGAACCTCCTTCCCTCCACCAGGGCATTAAAAATGGGTCATGAATGGGTCTTCCAGCAAGACAATGACCCATAACATACAGCCAAGGCAACAAAGGAGTGGCTCAAAAAGAAGCACATTATGGTCATGGAATGGCCTAGCCAGTCTCCAGATCTTAATCCCTATGTTGAAGCTCCAAGTTGCTAAGCGACAGCCTCAAAATCTTATTGATATAGAGATAATCTGCAAAGAGGAGTGGACCAAAATTCCTCCTGACATGTGCGTAATCCTCATCATCAACTACAAAAAATATCTGACTGCTGTGCTTGTCAACAAGGATTTTGCCACCAAGTATTAAGTCTTGTTTGCCAGAGGGATCAAATACTTATTTCTCAATACACAATGCAAATAAATGGACCGTATATACTCGAGTATAAGCCGACCCGAGTATAAGCCGAGGCACCTACTTTTGCCCCAAAAAACGGGAAAACTTATTGACTCGAGTATAAGCCTAGGGTAGAAAATGCAGCGGCTACTGGTAAATTTTAATAATAAAAATAGATACCAATAAAATTATATAGCAGTTTAATGTCCCCCATAGGCAATTATAGGCGGATATATGGCCCTATATGCAGGTATAGGCAGGTATATGGCCCCATAGGCATGTAATAGGCAGTTATATGTCCCCCATAAGCAGATTATAGGCAGGTATTTGGCCCCATACGCAGGTAATAGGCAGGTATATGGCACCATAGACAGGTATATGGCCCCATAGACAGGTAATAGGCAGGTATATGGCCCCATAGACAGGTATAGGGCAGGCTGTAGGCAGGGTATAGGGCCAGCTGTAGGCAGTATAGGGCAGTATAGGGCCCTGTAGGCAGGTATAGGGCTGGCTGTAGGCAGGTATAGGCATCTTAGGCAGGTATAGGCATCTGTAGGCAGGTATAGGGCCAGCTGTAGGCAGGTATAGGGCCAGCTGTAGGGCCGGCTGTAGGCAGGTATAGGGCAGGTATAGGCAGCTGTAGGCAGGTATAGGCAGTTTAAAAAAATCAAAAATAATCACTTACCTGGCTCCCCGCTGCTTCGTCTCCCTCGCCGCTCCGCCTCCTCGCTGCTCCGCCTCCTCGCTGTCCGGCCTCCCGCGCGCTGTCCTGCATCTTCTCGGCACAGGCGGGTGACGTCATCAGGCCATGCACGCAGCGTGATGACACACGCTGCCTGTGCCGGAAACTGCGGGCGGCCGCAGACGCCCGGAGTCCACTGCGGAGCACGGAGCGCTCGCTCTGTGCCCCGCAGTGGTATCCCTTCACCTATATGCGCTCCGGAGGAGTCGCATGTAGGTGAAGGGATCGCGGACAGTGCCCGGGCCAGCGCAGCGCCCGGACACTGTGCGCTGTACTCGGCATTCAGCTATATGCGCTCCCTGAGGAGCCGCATATAACTGAAGCGTCCCTGTCGGTGCCCGGGCCATCGCAGCGCCCGAGCGCCGACAGTGACTCGAGTATAAGCCGAGGTAGAGTTTTTCAGCTCATTTTTTGGGCTGAAAAACTCGGCTTATACTCGAGTATATACGGTATATAATTTATATAATATGATTTTCTGGATTTTACTTTATTCTATCTAGAGATGGGCGAATTGATTCTAACGAAGTGGAATTCGTTTAGAATTTCAGGAAAACTTCGGTTCTGAACGAAGTCGACGTTTGGGGGACTTCAGGTGAACGAAGTGTGCTTTTGATTGATAAAATGGCTGCGAGCACATGGCGCTACATGGGGCAAAGCACTCTGGGAGGAAGAAGGGCATAGCCTGCATGACATGTGCAGAGATGAAGCCAATCAGAGACCGGCGGGATTCTGTGACGTCACCGCACTATATAAGTCCGGGCGCGACGCTGGGAGCTCACAATCCTCTCACTGTACTGATCAGGGAAAGTGCTGCTGCGGCTGATTGTGATAGCTCTTACTGAAGAACTCACTTTTATACAGCGATTTTTGTGGGGTGTCTTAGCTTGTCTCAGAGACTGCTTCTCTTAATGTTTTATTTCTGATTTTTTGGTGTATTGGATCTGAAGTCCAGTGTGCGTCCACTGCAGCTGCATATACATATTAATGCTATCTGCTCACAGCACATTGAATATCCAAGGGGGATCTAAGCCAGTTCCTGTATTCATTTAAAGCGTTTTTACAATACAAATACCACTTCATTTTTGGCTGCTCAATTCTTTTGCGCAATTTACATCCAGGGGTTAATTAAGCATTGTTTTTCTGCTGTGGTGCTCCAAGAAACGTCTTTTCACCGTCAAAAAATTAAATTTTCCTGTTACATAATTCACAAGCGAAGGTTAATTACAATTTTTCTCTTGTTGTGTAGCGTAGAAAACACGCCATTGT
This sequence comes from Phyllomedusa bahiana, assembly GCA_025379985.1. Classification (NCBI taxonomy): domain Eukaryota; kingdom Metazoa; phylum Chordata; class Amphibia; order Anura; family Hylidae; genus Phyllomedusa; species Phyllomedusa bahiana. The sequence continues at coordinate 18,362 of JAODAL010041246.1, read as the reverse complement.
AACACGCTACAAAGCTCGTAGTTTGTGGTTGCTCAATTGTTTGGCGCAATTTACATCCAGGGGTTAATTAAGCGTTGTTTTTCTGCTGTGGTGACTCCAAGAAACCGTCTTTTCACCACCAAAAACTATAATTTTCCTGTAGCATAATTCACAAGCGAAGGTTAATTACAATTTTTTCTCTTGTTGTGTAGCGTAGAAAACACGCCATTGTAACACGCTACAAAGCTACGGTTTGTGGTTGCTCAATTCTTTTGCGCAATCTACCTCCAGGGGTTAATTAAGCGTTATTCTGCAGTTGTACTCAGTAAAAGAAACTGTGTTTATCAAAGAAGAAGTTCTGGAGCATAATTCGTATCTGAAGGTTACTTAAGCCTGCTTGTGCTTTTATATTCAGTAAAATACACAGAGTTTTTAAACGGCACATACAAGTCAATTTTTTCCTGCCTATTTGTGGCGCGCAATTTATATCCAAGGGTTACCAAGCTTGTTACTGGGTTCATTTGGAGTCAAATACAGGGTGTGTATTTAGCATATACAGATATCTTCATCAAACAGAGTCTGTACATTTTAGAACAAACAGTATGTCAGACAGATAGATGGCAGGCTCTTCACCTGCGAGTGGCAGAGGCACAAACATTCCAGGCCCAGGTCACAGCACAGCAAGGGGACGTTGCAGCAGGTGTCACTCGTTGAGCCACAACTGCAGCTTTCATCTAGCGGCCGAGTGCTGACTAGCAACCCAAGGGTCTTGATTGTTGACCTAGGTCATCACTTCCCTCCCAAATGACTTCTGACAACCCCAGCCAAGAGTCGGTGGTAACGTCAGACACAACCCTTTAGTTGACATGGCCCGGAAGCGGGTCCAGCGTGCCCTCACCCGTCGTCCAACCCTCCGTCTGTCCCATCCGTTTCCTTCAGCCAAGAGATCTACTATGTGTCTGGTCTCAGCGCCACTATATAGCGAGGAAGAACAATTTGAGGAGGGCATTCCAGCCGCTACTTGGCAGCGAAGAAATGGGGCCAATATCCCCTGCTTCTTGCAGTAGGCGGCACAGTATAGATGTTGGAGAGTGGCATGGAGGTCATGTGTGAGGTGGGATCATCTCTGCATACCAAGACCAGTGAATGAGACAGCATTGACGATGAACACAATCATGATGAAGTAACCGACCGCACTTGGGAGCCGGGTGAGGCAAGGGCATTCATCATCGTCAGGAGAAGAGAGCGTCAGCTTTGCGCCGTCAGGCAGTGGCGCAGCCAGCAGTTGTAGTGTGGTCCGTGAGTCAGCAGGGTAGCAAACAGTGTGATGGCGGGAGCCAAGCGGCCACGGGGTTAAAAACACCGCTTCGCAGGTCCAAGAAAGTAGCGGCACAGGGGCTCAGCGAGGCAGCGCGGCAGTAGTCCACTCAGTTGGAGCCGATGGTTAAAATCCGAACTCGGCGGTGTGGCAGTTTTTTTGCTAATACACCGGAGGACCGAATATGGTTATATGGATTGAATCTGTAGGCAGAAAGGTGTAAAGTGTGGCCAGGGAGCTAACGTTTGGCACCACGGCCCTGCCGGCAACACACGCAGCGACACCACCTTGTGCCTGGAGAAACGTGGCTCCCCAAGTGGTGGTCTATCCTGCCGCCGCAGCAACAAGCAGCAGCAGCAGCGCCCGTGGCACGCAATGCATTGCAGCATCAGGCTTCCCACCACCTCTGGCAGAATGGGATCGTTACTCTCTTTGAAATCAATCTCCAGTCCATAAGCTCTGCTCCCCCTCGCTACTGCAAGCGCCACTGTTCCGTTCATTGAGCGATAGCAAAGAGACAACAGTATGCGTCCAACCATCCTAAGGTGCAGCAGCTGACCTTGCTCCTGTCCAAGTTGTTGGTACTGCAGTCCTCTCTTACCAAATGGAGGACTCTGCACCGTTCAGAAGACTAATGGCTTGTGCCCGATGCCGAGATGGGAGTTCCAAGCGTAAATTTCGTTTCCAAAAAGGCAGTAGCAACACTTCATAAATATGTATAAACCGAAGGTGGGCTCAGTCCTTGAGCTTATCATTTTGTTCCAAGGTGCACTGCCAGCCGTGCGGACATCTTGAGCTGTAACTACAGTCAGGGGCAGTACATGTCCAATTACGGCCCACTGTGGTGAATGTGCTTTCCTGCCCAGGCACACCGCCCAACTTGGAAAGGAGACGCTGCTTCTCCTCCACGTTGACAACTGCGGCTTCCTGCGCAAGTCCCGCCTCCTCCTCCACCACCACCCATCTCGCCTCCACAAGTACTGCTCCATCATACCACATGTGTAGGGCACAACGGTGTCACGCATTTCTACACCTGGGCTTGCTTCGGCGAACGAAGTCACACAGGGTGAGGTAACTGCTCCGCGTCAGGTCAGCAAGAAATCGATGTGTGGCTTACTCCGCGCCAACTGCAAATCGGACCATGGTGACGGCAATGGGAGTAACATGTGTCCGCCTGCACCGAGGATGGATGGTCAATGCGCCCTGACAGGCGCACGGTGTTCAATCTGGTGTGAAAAGGTTCCTTGAAGACTTCCACGATCTTCAAAAGTTCTGAAAATAGGCCAGAAACTGTGCATGCAATTCATCCATTCCTACAAAGCCAGGAACAACCCTCCTCGAGTTGCAGCGGCAGAACGGCCTCCCCCAACACACTCTGATATGCGAATGATTTCCACCCGTTTGGAATTCAGCCTGCACATGTTTGGACCGACGTATGAACAGAGAAAGCCCTTAACGAGATTTTGATGATCCATGCGACAGAAGTACTCCCCCTGTGTAACTTGATGTCAGCCCGTGGCAGCCATAAGTTACACCTACTCTGGGTGTTGAGGCCATTCGAGAGGGCACGTTTTTTGTCAGTCGCCGACTCACAGGGATGAATAACGTCAATCCACGTGTTTCATGTCCTGGAACAGATGCCGAAAAATCTGTCTGGCCAGGGACTGGAGACGTAGCGACTACATCTGACGGCCACATGAGTCCGGTGGTGACTGAATTGGAGGAGGAGGAGGAGGACATTGGAGCAGAAGCATTGTCTGGTGAAATGAGTGGATTTTCTACCCAGGTGACAAGAGAGGAGCAGGAGCAGATGGAGGAAGGGTAGATTAGATTAGGAAGACGATGCAGATGACCCGCAAGCACCGAGTCAGTATACAGTGGAGAATGGAGGCAGGAAGCCCCTCGGAGTCACTTGGCAGATGGCCCGCAAAAAGGGCAAAAATAAAAAAAAAAAAAAAAAATATGCTGGCTTTTCCTGAGGCTAGTGCACAGCCGAATCTTCAGCATCCGCAGAGGAGACTTTCTGGCTCTCCACTACCGTTCCAAAATAGGGACCTTTTTCCAGCTATTGATAGTGAGGAACAAACTAAAATACTATAGGAAATCCTCCGTAGTCATTTGAGGCCCGCAGCCTATGTGCGGCTCGTCCCGTCCTCTGACAGGTCTGACCGGGGGGTTCTGTCTGCACTCACGAACTACTGCCGCGGCTGCTGGGGAAAGTGTGGGGGTAGGGCGGCAATACCAGCTCCATCAGCAGCAACGCTAAGTTCTGGAGTCACTGATGAGGCAGCTTCCTTCACCGGCCTAGTGAGGGAGGGCATCGCCAGGCAGCAGCAGCAGCAGGAACATGGAGCCAGACCCTGAACCAACAGGATGGTGTCCTACATGGATTGGTCACTCTGTCCAATCCCAGTTAAATAGTTCCTGTGTGACTACTGTCAGCCAAACTGGAGTGTGGCTGCAACTTGCGATGTTTTGCAGTGAGAAGCTGTCCCTGCCCGGCCAGTAGTGAGGCGATCAGAGCGGGTGTTCATGGGGGGGGGCGGGGCCATCGTTACCCCAAGGAGAACCGCTGTTCATGGGGAAAAAGTGGAACACTGGACTTTGTCAAGATGACTACAGCCGTGGCTCGGAAAGAATTACCACACACAAGAGCCAATAGGCGACATAAGCCTACATCGCGCCATGTACGCCACACCCAAACTGTGAGAACTGAGTCCTGGGGTGCAAACTACCTGCTTCAGCCACTTATTCAGATGCTGCCAACCGCCTGATGCCCACACATCTTGCTGATCAGTTTTCCATTCTGTTCCACCAACCTCTTTACCAGGGACAGGTATTGCCACCCACCTCCACAACTCTGTGCATTGAGTAGCCAACTGTCAGACCTCATGCTGCTGCTGTGGCACTGCCGTGGACATCCACATTGTGTCATTGTGCCACTCTCTGACCTCATGCTGTTGCTCCTGGCCGCCGTCACCGTCCACTGCTCTGTCATTGTGTGCCACTCTGTGGCCTACTCCAGTTTATGCCACCTCCATAATGTCTTTGTGCCACTGTCAGACCTCATGCTGCCCCCCTGACCGGCCGTCACCTCCTCTCTCTGTCCATTGATGCCACTCAGTTGCCTGACTCCTGTTTTTGCCTCCACCAGAATGTGTATTGTGCCACTGTCTGACCTCATCTACGCTGCCGTTGACTTCCACTCTACTGTCATTGTGCCACCCTGTGGCCTACTCATGTGTTATTTGCCACCTCCAGAAATGTGGATTTGTGCCACTGTCTGACTCCATGCTGCTGCTACTTGACCTCCACTCTCTGTCATTGTGCCCATTCTGTGGCCTACTCTGTTTTTGCCACCTCCAGAATGTCCAATTGTGCCACTCGTCTGACCTCATGCTGCCTGCTTGCCGTACCTACCACTGTATCATTGTGCCACTGACTGACCTCATGCTGCTGACGTGGCTGCTGCCGTTTACCTACACACAGTTGTCATTGTCCACTCTGTGGCCTACACCTGTTTTTGCGCACCGTCCAGAATGTCATTGTGCCACTGTCCATTACCTCAATCTGGCTGCTGGCCGTGACCTACTAACTGTGTCATTGTGCTAACTGTCTGACTCATGCTGCTGCTGTGGCTGCTGCCAGTGACCCTACACTCTAGTTTCATTTGTTGGCCCACTGACTGACCTCATGCGCTGCTGTGGCCTCTGCCGTTACCTACACACACTGTCCTGTGCCACTCTGTGGCCCTATCTCCTGTTTTTTGCCACCTCCCAGAAGTGTCATTGTGCCACTGTCTGACCTCATGCTGCTGCTGCCTTGACCTAACACACTGTACATTGTGCCACTGTCTGGCTGACCTAATGCTGCGTGCTGTGGCTGCTGCCGTGACCAACACATCGTTCAATTGTCCCACTCTGTGGCCTACGCTCGCATTTAGCCACCTCAAGAAAGTCATTGTGCCACTGTCAGACCTCATGCTGCGCTGCCAGTGACCTAACACTGTGTCATTTTGCCACTTCCTGACCTCATGCTGCTCTGTGGCTTGTCTGCCGTGACCTACACACTGTGTCATTGTGCCCACTGCTGATCGTTTATGCTGCTGCTTGTGGCTGCTGGCCCGTGACCTGACACACTGTGTGCCTTGTGCCACTTTCTGACCTCATGCTGCTGCTGTGAGTGCAGCCGTGACCTACACACATGTGTCATTGTGGCCACTGTCCTGACCTCTATTGCTTGCTGCTGTGGCTGTCAGCCGTGGACCTACACACTCTGTCATTGTGCCACTGTCTGGACCTCAATGCAGCTGCTGTGGCTGCTGCCGTGACCTACACATTTGTGTAATAGTGGCCCACTCTGTGGCCTACTCCTGTTTATTGGCCACCACCAGAATGTCATTAAGCCACTGTCTGACCTCATGCTGCTGCTGAAGCAGCTGCTGTCACCTACACACTCTGTCATAGTGCCAGCTGTCTGACCTCATGCTTGCTGCTGGGCTGCTACCTGTGACCTACACATTGTGAAATTGTGGCCCCTTCTGTGGCCCTACCTCCTGTTTTTGCACTCCAGAATGTCATTGTGCCACTGGTCTGACCTCCATGTTGCTGCTGGTGGCTGCTGCCATGACCCTTCACACAACTCTTTCAATTGTGCCACTGTCTGACCTCATGGCTGCTGTCTGTGTGCTTCTGCCGTGACCTACACAGCTGGTGTCATTGTTCCACTGTCTGACCTCATGCTGCTGCTTGTGGCTGCTGCCGTGAAATACACACTTGTGTCATTGTGCCACTGTCTGACCTCAAGCTGCTGCTGTTGCTGCTCCGTGACCTACACACTTCATGTCATTGTGCCACTGTCTGACCTCATTCTCCTGTCTGTGCTGCTGCCGCGTGACCTATCACACTGAGTCATTGTGCCACTGTACTGACCTTCATGCTGCTGCTGTGCTGCCTGCCGTGACCTACACACTCTGTCCACTTTACCACTTTCAGTGGCCCGTACTCCTGTTTTTTGCCACCTCCAGACTGTCATTTTGGCTACTGTCTTACCTATGCCTGCTGCTGCCGTGACCAACACACTGTTTTCATTGTGCCACTTGTCTGACCTCATGCTGCTCTGTGGCTGAGCTGCGTGCCTACACATTGTGTCATTGTCCTCACTCTGTGGCCTACGGTCCATGTTTTGCCACCTCAAGAAAGTCATTGTGCCACTTCTTACCACATGCTGACTGCTGCCGGACCTAACACAGTGTCATTGTGCCACTGTCTGACCACATGCTGCAGCTGTTGCTGCTGCCGTGACCTACACACTGTTTCATTTGTGCCAATGTTCTGAACTAAGCTGCTGGCTGAGTGCTGCTGCCTTGGACCTACCCACGGTGTCATTGTGCCACATGTCCTGACCTCATGCTGCTGCTGTGGCTGCTACCCTGTGACCTACACACTGTGTCATTGTGCCACTGACTGACCTCATGCTGCTGCTGTGGCTGCTGCCGTGACCTACACACTCTGTCATTAGTGCCACTGTCTGACCCTCATGCTGCTGCTGTGGCTGCTGCCGTGACCTACACACTGAATCATTGTGCCACCTGTCTGACCCTCAAGCTGCTGCTGTGGCTGCTGCCGTGACCTACACACTCTGTCATTGTGCCACTGTCTGACCTCAATGCTATGCAGCAGGAGGCTGCTGCGTGGACCCTACACACTCAGACATTGGGTCCACTGTCTGACCTCATGCAGCAGCGCGATGGCTGCTGCCTGTTACCTACACATTGTTAATTGTGGCCACACTGTGGCCTACTCCGTTTTGCCACCTCCAAATGTCATTGTGCCACTGTATGACCTCATGCTGCTGCAGTGGCTGCTGCCGTGACCTACACACTCATGTCAATGTGGCCACTTCTGACCTCATGCTGCTGCTGTGGCTGCTACGTGAACCATAAACATTGTGTAATTGTGCCACTCTGAGGCCTACTCCTGTTTTTGCCAACTCCAGAATGTCATTGATCCACTTCTGACCTCATGGTTTTGCAGCTGTGGCTGCAAGCCAATGACCCTACACACACTGTTCATTGTGCCACTGTCTGACCACATGCTGCTGGCTGTGTGCTATCTGCCGTGACTATACACTGAGTCACATGTGCCACTGTCTGACCTCATGCTGCTAGCTGTGCTGTCTGCCGAGCCTACACACTGTGTCATTGTGCCACTTCTGACGCCTCATTGCATCAGCTAGTGGCGCTGCCGTGACCTACACCACTGTGTTCATTGTGGCCACTGTCCTGACCCATGCTGCTGCTGTGCCTGCTTGCCGTGACCTACACACTGTGTCAATTGTGCCACTGTCTGGACCTCATGCTGCTGCTGTTGGCTGAGCCCGTGACCTACACATAGTGAAATTGTGCCACTCTGTGGCTACTCCTGTTTTTGCCACTCCAGAATGTCATTGTGCCCACTGTCCCTGCCTCATGCTGCTGCTGTGGCTTGCGTGCCGTGACCTACAACACTCTGTCTTTGTGCCACTTGTCTGACCTCATGCTGCTGCTGGTTGCTGTCTACCGTGACCTACACACTGTGTCATTGGTCCCGTCTCCTGTGTGCACTACTCCTTTTTTTGCCACTCCAGAATTCATTGTGCCGCTGTCTGACCTCATGCAGCTTGCTTGTGGCTGCTGCCGTGACCTACACACTATGTCATTGTCCAAGCCTCTGTGGCCTACTCCTGTTTTTTGCCACCTCCAGAAAGTCATTGTGCCACTGACTGACCTCATAGCCGCTGCTGCCCGTGACCCTACACACTGTATCATTGGTGCCACGTCTGACCTCAATGGCTGCTGGGCTTGTGTCTGCTGCCGATGACCAAAAAAAAAATAAAAAAAAAAAAGAACCAAAAAAAAAAAAAAAAAAAAATAGAAAAAAGAAACAAATAAACAAAAAAAAAAAAAAAAAAAAGAAAAAAAACAAAAAAAAAAAAAAAAATAAAAATTACACACTGTTGTCCATTGTGCCACTGTCCCTGAAACTCATGATTCTGCCCTGTGGCTGCAGCCTGACCTACACACTCTCGTCATTTGCCACTGGTCTGACCTAAGCAGCTGCTTGTTTGCTGGCTGCCATGACCTACACACTTGTGTCATTGTGCCACTGTCTGACCTCTGCTGCTTCTGTGGCTCTGCCGTGACCTACACACTGGTCCATTGTGCCACTGTCTGACTCATGCTGCTGCTGTGGCTGCTGCCGGGTGACCAACACACTTCTGTCATTGTGCCACTGTTCTGACCTCAAGCTGCTGCTGTGGTTGCGTGCCGTAACCTAGCACACTGTGATCCTTTTTGCCACTCTGAGATTGCCTACTCCTGTTATTTTGCCCTCCAGAATGTCCATTGTGCCATTGTCTACCTCATGCAGCTGTAGCAGCCACCGTCACCTCCACACTCTGTCACTGATGTTGCCACCTGAGCCTCAGCTTGGTTTTTTTCCAGCTGTCTCAGCCATGAATTTATCAGGCTTCATTCCCCCTTCATTTATTTGGTCAGTTTTGCCCTCTTAAGTGCCCAGGGAATTTTAGAAGTGAAAGCGATTCTAGAGCTGCGGCAGACATCTGCGTGCCATACCTAAAACACAACATGGTAAGAAAACCAAACCAAGCTCCCTCTGCTATTTAAGCATGGCACAACGTTTCTACAGCACCCTGCAGGCTCTGTGCATCCTGGAAATAGCTGTTTTTTAACGTTGATGCGTCCCGAATAATTCGTAACGAATTATTTTTTGGTCGGGACAAATCGGCGATGTGAAGAGAACCGTAATTTCGAATTTCGAAACACCACCACTTACTAAACATGGTTATGAACGACATAACTATTGAATACGTACTAGTAATATGACATTTTAATGTTCTTACACTGCTGTGGAAAATAACAGCTGAGTTTTGATTGGTTGCTATGGACAACAAATACCGTCTTACTGGTAAACAGTTTTCATAAGTGGGGTACTTAATTTGGTTAAACAAATATTAAAAAGGTAAACATAATGAGTCTCAATTCTGAAAACTGTGTATGTGCAAGACTGTCTTTGTTGCCCATAGCAACCAATTAGAGCCCCTAGGTACCAATCAGAGCTCATAGTGACCAGAGCTCATAGCAACCAATTTTGTTTCTTATACTGCTGAACTCTTGATTGGTTGCTGTGAGCACTGGTTGCTATGGGCAACAAGAAAATGTTGTGCTTGATTAGTTTAAGAAATGAGGTCAAAAGTGTGTCAGGAGTTTTGTGTTTTTGTGTCAGGAGTTGGATGAAGAGGTGAATGCAGGCACCTGCAGAGAGGCTGCCCCCCAGCACATCCCCCCTCCCTACTGGAGCTCATTAAACAAGGTTACAATACCCACCCGCACTCCTCCCCCATATTAACCTCTTCAACTGGACAGTCTGCAGCACAGTAAGAGGTGGAAGCAACCTGAATATGCTGCGACTGTTTATGCTGCCTTGGAACGTTTTCTCCCCCTCCCGCCTCTTCTGTCCCGACTTCTTATGTGTGGCATAACTGACCATTTTTTTCTTTGCAGGCTGCTGGGTTTCTTCTGATTCTTCCCCTCCCTTCCTTTCTGTCCTCACTGTCCTTCAGTGAGTGTCTGTACCGGACAAAGGGAGAGGGGGGGCTTTGTGAGCAGAAGACTGTCAGTGACACACTGACTGTTAGGTCGCGTCCCTACGGCACAGGACAAATACCGGTCAGTTTATCCGACCAGCATTTGTACTGTTTTTGGGTTGTGCATACAGCTGCAGGGGGACGGCTTTTCTCTGAGATAAGCGGAGAAAAGCCCTCCCATTGACATGTTAATATTCCGTTTGAAAACCGGTCGGAAGAATGAACATGATCAATGTTTTTGGGACTGCTGCACGGGTTTTCCGTAGAGGTCCATGTAAAAGTTTGTCAGCCGCTTTGCAGACGTTTTTCAAAACCGAAAACCGTCTGAAAAACCGGCTGCAAACCTGTGCCGTGAGGACAAACCCTTACATGCCTTCTGCCGGCTTGCTGATACTGAGGACTCCTCCGCCTGCTCCGTCGGACAGTTTACTCATGTGAGTGAGTGATGACAGGCAGCAACATCTAATCACAGGGTCCTCTGGCCGGGCTCTGAGGCAGAACACTATCAGGCTAGCACACGAAGTAGCTGCTGCTACATAGCCTGAGTCTAGAGTGCCCGGACCGGGCCCCCTACTGACCAGGGCCCCATGGCAGCTGCTATGTCTGCTACCCTGGTAGTTCTGCCCCTGGGTATATGGGTTATTTGTCCCCCAGTAGGTACATAGGCAGGTTTTAGGTCCTGCAGTTGGAATATAGGTAGGTTACAGGTCCCCCATTGGGTACATAGGCAGGTTATAGGTCCCCCAGTAGGTGTATAGGTAGGTTATAGGCTCCCCAGCAGGTATATAGGCAGGTCATAGGTCCCCCAGTAGGTAGATAGGCAGGTTATATGTCCCCCAGCAGGTATATAAGTCCCCCAGTAGGTATCTAGGCAGGTTATATGACCCACAGTAGGTAGAGAGGGATAATTAAAAATAAAAAAATAACAATACTCACCTTATCCCCGCTCCCTGAAGTTCCTGCTGTTCTCCGTCTTCTTCCTGCACAGGCGGCATGACGTCACCAGGCTGCGCAGGCAGCGTGATGACACACTCACACCACCTGTGCTGTGTACTCTGGTGAGCCGCAAACCGGCTTGAGGCCCACCAGAGTACTCTGCAGAGCGGAGAGCCTTCGCTATCTGCTCCACTGAATCCTGCTTCCAGAGGACTTACATACAGTTAGTCCCTGGCGTCGCCACCAGCGCTGATCGCCAAGGTCCCAAGCTGATAGATTAGTGACTGGTGTCCACTTGGGACCTTAACGGTCGATGCATGGTGTCGCAGTCGTCGGAGACTACCGAGTTGTGTGTAATGTCGGGAAATCTCACGCGGGACGGTCAAAGCTAGTGAGAGGGTCTGATGTTACCTGTGGGTCATACAATGCCAAGGTTTCATTTATCATCTTATATATTGATGGGTTAGTGAGAGGATATACCATCAATGTGAGATAAGTGCAGCTCCCATGTCTGGGATCTGCACCAATCTCGAGAACGTGCCACTGAAACTGCCGGCTTACAATAGAGAAGTGGCCACTCCTGCGCTGTTACTCTCCATTCATTTCAAAGGAAGTACAGCCAAGCCTGGAAGTTTCTGGGGTACATGCTCAAGATAAGTGCAGGTTTTTGAGGTGGAACCCACACCTGTCTCACTTTAATGACATATCCTATCAATATCCTATCAATAGGTCAAGTGTGAGATGAGAACATTTCTTTAATCAAACATTGCTTTTTGCTATATCTTCAATTTGTGTATTGTTACAAAGTAAAAAAAGCTTGGAGAATATCCTTTAATTAAAGTGATTCCATATTTTTTTCCCATGGGTTATAATTTATCTTCCTCTTATGGTTAAATACATTGTAGCTTTGGCTCCAACGAGATCTTTAATCCTCATTAAAATTTTGCCATAAATTGAACTGTTTTCCAATGGTTTCAACTGTATTCAAATAGTTTTTTATTATTCTAGATAACCTGATCTAAAAATTGTTGTTAAATCTGTCTATTTATCTCATAATCCCAGAGTGATGGAAATTTTGGGATTAGAAATAAAATATTTCTTTGGTTCTTGCCTTATGGGTTCTAAAATCTGCATCAGCTTAAAAATTTCTTCTACTCCTCCCTTCATCCACATTTACCCCACCCTTGGTTGAATTTGATGGACATTTGTCTTTTTTCAACCATATTAACTATGCAACTATATATAATTATCTATCATAAATACTTAATTCATCTTCCCCTTCTTACTAATTAAGGGTTAACACTCAATAATATTTTTTCTGCCCTTTTCTTACTTATTCACTACTACTATGTTAAGAAGACAAAATGCCGAAAACACACGGTCTAAATGTCAGTGACCTATTATTTAAGCAGTGCGTGCCTTTAAGCACTGTATCATTTTATGTACAATAACCTCCTTTATTCTTCAGATAGAAGCATTGTGGGGGAAAGCTGTAATTAGATATTCAGAATATTTAAAAGATCTCTTAACACAGTCACAAAAACTGTGCTTCAATATGACGCATTCAGAATTGTGATTCTTTATTAATTCTTTGTCCTCATATATTAACTACTTCATTGATGGAAAAAGCAGACTTTTCTATTTTGTGACAGATAATGGATATTCAACTAACTGCATTATGTAAAAGCCTAATATTCCTTTGCTATGAAAAATATCATATTTGTAGAGCTTTTTGCAATTGTGATAAATGAGACAAACAAAATTGTGTACAATAGTTGATTCACCTATTCCAAGGATAGGCCCTCAATGCTTTTTTTCCTGAAGAATTCTAGTAACCAATGCATAAAAATTATTATTCGCAGGTAGGAAATGAATAAATGCAATTGTGCCATTGTCTTTTGGGTTCTATAGTATAAATGGCATGTAAACTTCATTCTACAGGTCAGTTTGATTCTAGCAATACAAAAGTAATACAGAAAGCCTTAAAAAAAATTAAACCCCTTTGCATTGCATATTTTTATTTTTCCATCCATGAACCTGCATGAAGGTATTTTATTTGAGGGGCACAGATGTAGTTTTTACTAGTATCATTGAGGTGATACAACTTTCTGATCACGTACGCTGCACACATACTGCATACACCAATCACACATTATGTACATCCCACATACATCATTCATGCACCGCATACATCCTGCATACACCATTCCCACACCGCACACATCCCACATACACAACTCACAAATCGTACACATTCCACAGACACCAGTTACACACTGCATACATCCCGCATACACTATTCACACACTGTACATCTCTTACATACACTACGCACACATCATATACATCCCGCATATAGCATTCACACTATATACATCCCGCACACGCCATTCACACACCATATACATTCTGCATACAGCAATCACACTTCATATACATTCCGCACACACCATTTATACACCATATACATCCCTCACACACCATTCACACATACTGCACACATCCCACATATGCCTCACACACACCGTACACAATCTGCTTACACCATTCACATACCGAACACATCCCACATACACCATCCACACACTGCACACATCCCAAATACACCATTCCCACACAGTATACATGCCCTTATATCACTTACACACTGAACACATTAAACACAATTGTCAGGGCTAGGCGGCGTTCAGCCTGCAGAGAGCAACAGTCAGCAGCAGCTGGTTTGCGACCGCGCCCTGAAAGACATTCTGCTGGCAGCTCTGTGAGTGACAGAGGCCCAGCCACTCTGGACAGGGGGCGTGTCGCACCAGCCAATGGGAGGACCCGGAGGCCGATCCAATCAGCTGCAGGGGCTGTATCTGGGATTCCCATTTAAACCCCCTGCAGGCTGAGTGCGGTGCCTGTGATATTCTCCTGGCTGCCTTGCTACTTGTGCTTTATATTGTGTTTTGCTTATCCGTGTACCAGACCTCTGCTTGTTTTCCTGATCCTCTCTTGCATTCTGATTTTGTACCTTGCTCCCATTCGTGTTTGACCTCGGCTTGTTTACGGTTTCTCTTGTTGATTCTGATTTGTGGCTTGGCGGTCCCGATTTGTTGTTGACCTGGACTGTCTGACCTTTCTTCCTCCTGACGGCCCCAGCACTCTAGCAGCGTAGGGACTGTCGCCTAGTTGGCGTCTGCCGCCTAGGGCAACACGTCCAGTAGGCAGGGACAGTGGACTGGGTTCCAGTCGGGGCTCACTGTACCTCCCTTGACGTGACAACAATTTTGCCAGTAATACATTAAGCACTTGACATATACACAACAAGAATTGCATTTGTCAAACATACATTGGCCATATACACTACATGTCACTCACATCACACAACACTTACCTGACTCTTCATATTCAACCCCTTACTGCTGCTGCCAGTTTTGGCCTCTCTGACAGAGACCCACTTTTGAAATCTGACATGTGTCACTTTATTTAAGAAAACTTTTTGACATTTTTCCCTATCCATTGATTCAGAGATTGTTTTCTTGTGACACATTGTGCTTTTTAAGGGGTTTTTCCTCGCTACAATGATTGGGTTTTAATTTTTAAAAATCTTTAAAAAAAAAAAGCACTTTTGCAAAAATATGTTCTTACAAATGTCCCACTGATTTTAAGCAGCCCGTTATATTACTACTCGCTTTCAAATCTCTATAGCACTGACCTTTGACCTTATCTTACTTTCCCTGTCAGGTCTGAAGACTCATCACCTTTGAAGACAGGGCAAGCAGAAGCCCCTCCTGCACAAAATGCTTTTTGGGGGGGGAGGGGGACTCTGGAGTCTGTTCCTTTCTGCCGGATTAACCCGTTGCCCTCCTCCGCCTCTACACAGTAGATGTGACAGCAGTGCCCCGTCTGTTACTATAATCATGATATGTCTTTGAACTTTTACTATACTAATTTTTAACAGATAGGGGCATGGAATACTTTATGTTCTCCTGTATTAGTGACACATCCTGATATATAACACTGCCCTTGTTGTTGCTGGAGAGTGGAGACTTGTAAGCAAGCAGGGGATACGGAACACAGCACCCCTCTCCTCTATTAGCACACCACTTCCCCTTTTCCTCTCAACTCTAGATCACCCTCTCCTTAACAGACCAGGCGGGCACACACAGGGTTGAACCTGAGAGCAAACCCCCCCCCCCCCCCCCCTGATAAATTCGTAGCTGCCTGTGTCTGATGGGGGGGGGGAGGGGGAGCAGAACAGAAAACCCAAGAACCCCCTCATTCAATTTTACCGGGGAACTGACAGGCTGAAAGCCGTAATGAACAACTCCTTTTAAATAGTAAAAAGTTTGTCAAAAAGTCCTTGTTTTTTTGTGAAAAAATCAAAGTATCATGAAAGTTTTTAAAAATGTACAATTTTTCAAACTTCATAAATTTCTCATGTAAGTCAGTTTTTTCCACTAAATAGTTTATAAATAGCATTTACCATATGTCTACTGTAATTTAGCATCATTTTTTAAATGTCTTTAAAATGTGAAATTTAGTAGTAATTTTCACATTTTCAAGAAAAATTGCAATATACTTTTTTTTAGGGGCCAATCCATTTTTGACCTATGTATGTTTTCGCCGTAAGAAGATACCCCCATAAATACTTCTCTAAGAAACTACACCCCTAAAGTTTCAAAAAGCATTTAGGAAGTTTATTAACCCATTAGGTGTTTCACAGGAATTAAAGCAATGTGGAGGTGAAATTTCAAAATTTCACTTTTTTCTAAGATTTTCAATTTTTATCCATTATTCTCAAGAACACGGTAGATATGATTAGGGAAATGCAACATAATATTGATTCCCCAGATTCTGTTGTTTTCATTGATATCTCATATGTGGCCCTAGTGCATTATTTGGCTTAACCACAAGCCCCAGAATTGGAGGAGGACTTACTGGACTCTGGGGTCTCATTTTCATTACGATTTTATTTAGGCACCATTTCAGGTTTGCGGACACCCTAAGGTGCTAAAACGTAATAAACACCCCTAAAAAGACCCCATATTGGAAACTACACCCCATAAGTAATATATCCTTGGTGCTGTGAGTATATCGACCACACTGGTGTTTAACAAATTTTGTTAGCATTCGGCTGTGAAAATGAAGAAAAAAATTTTTTTTTCCAACACTCTGCAAGTTTAGCTGAAAATGTTGAATTTTTACAAATAATCCTGGGAAAAAAAGCACCCTAAATTTTGATATGCAATTTCTTCCAAGTTCAGCAATACGCTATATATGGATGTAAACTGCTGTTTGGGCGCAGGGCGTATTAGGGAGGGAGCGCTATTTGGCTTTTAGAACGCAAATTTTGGTGGATGAGATGTCATATTTGCAAAGACCCCAAATTACCAGAACAGGTGAAACCTTCCAGAAGTTACCCCATTTTAGATTCAACACCCCTCATGGATCTCATATAGTGGTGTATTGTGCATTTTGGGTGCACAGGTGTTTCTTAGTTTTTTTATCATTAGGCAATGAAAATAGGGGGAAAAAACACAGTTCCATCATTGATTTTTGGGTTTCAATTTTACAGCGTTCGCCATGCGGTATAAGTGACAGGATAACTTTACTGTGGGGTTTGGTACAATTATATATATTTTATATAGTTTTCAATGTATTATTATTTTTACACAATAGAAATGTGTCTATAAAAACTTGCGTTTTTATGTTGTCATATTCTGACAGCCATAATATTTTTACTTTTCTGTATACGGAGTTGGTTATGGGCTTGTATTTTGCAGGATGAGTTGACGTTTTTATTAGAACCATTATGGAGTGCATATGATGCTATGATCACATTTTATTATGGTTTTTGTAAGGCATTTTGAACAAAATACAACAATCCTGGTATGTTTTTTATTTTTTTTTTTCTGCAGTCACCGGCAGTATAATGACTACTAGATTTATCAGCAGGTCGATATGATTACAGCAAAATAAAATTTTTGTATATTTTTTATGTTTTTAACTGCTTTTAAAAATAAAAACATTTTATTAAAAAGAGAAAAATTTTTTGCATCGCCAAGTCTGAGAGCCACAACTTTTTTATTTTTTTTTATACAAAATTATGTAGTTCTTGTTTTTTGTGTGATGATTGAAGTTTTTTTGGTATTTTTTTGGGGGGAAAAAATACTTTTTTTCATTTTTTAAAAAATTTTCTAGAATGGAGGGTAAAAGAAATACTGCAATCCTTGTTTATTGTTAACTGAGAGCGATCATAAAAATTCTAATCGGTCGAATGTCATTTTAAAGGGGTTGTCTCGCTACAAAAAAAGTTTCAAATTGTAGGAACACAAAATAAAAAACTTTTTTCCAAAAAATTTTGCATTGTTCCTCTTTTTTTCCCTAAGAGATCAAGTGAATTTATTACCTCCATGGCTTTTCAGTTCCCTCATAACCCCTGTAAACAAATCCCCTGGGGCTTTTTTGTTAAATGAGATAACGGGAGAGTGGTCATCACACGGGTTGGCATGTCGTCATGCCTGTGCCCAACAGTAAAAAGTTTGTTTCTAAATAAACAGCTCTGTAATTAGGGCTTTTTTTTTTTGGGATCAGTTAAGAAGTCCTTCAAGTTTTTGAGAATAAACTAATCTAAATTTGCATCTGAAACACAACGACTGACAAGCTGGAGCTTATGCAAATTTGTATGAAACCCGAAGTGACAGAGAATTTCTTTCTCATTTTTTGGAAACCCTGTGGGAGACAACTCCTTTAAAGAAAAAGTCTTTTTTTGATCTCGATCAATCGGGATTCCTATTAAATTATGGGAAAGATGATCAGGTTTTTTTTATACCAAACAGATAAGGAGAGGCTTGAAAAACAGTAAATTGATTGTGATACAACTTTTGAATGCAATTTGGGTCTATGATCACAGAAAAAAATTTGCAGGGTAAAAAAAATTTATTCTTTTCAATGGCCCAACTGAAAAAATGAGGACAGCAAGCTACAGCAGATACCGTGCAGCTGCTATGGGGCCCCTTTGTAATAAGAAAATACCGGGAATGGAAATGGCACATGGTAACTGGGAAGCCCCGTATCCCCTTTTGCACCAAGGCCCAAGAAATGCATATTGGGTGGCAGCAAGAATATCCAAACAGGAAACACAAAGGTTCGCTGCAGGGCCGTAGTTATAGGGGGTGCAGGGTAGCCAGGGGTGCCGCAGTCATCTATTTTCTGTTTCAAGGCCCCATGAGCTAAATCAAATGGGCCCCCACCAATTACAGTTCCTATTTTTTAAAATATCACTGGGCCCCCCCGACATGATACTCCCTATTGGCACCCCTGGCACCCCTTTGGCAGTAGCCTGACCTCAAAACCGGCAAAAATGACCCTAGGACACCAGAAATAAAAATTTTCAAGAAGAAAGAGCATTTAAAAAAATTAAATTTTTTTTAAAATACCCTTTTCAATTGCTGTCTTTTACAGTGGCCTGACCCCAAAAGCGCAAAAATTACCTTAT
>JAODAL010041245.1:0-36082 GCA_025379985.1 Phyllomedusa bahiana | reverse complement strand
CTCAGTATGGGAATATAGAAAAATGATGATCCGGCGCTTGTGTATATCTCTGAAGAACGCCAATGATGCAGGTGAAATTATTTAAAAGTTATCCGATTTATTTTAAAAAGCATGCAGAGGAGTTATCCTTCGCACGATTAAAAAACAACACATAAAAACCTAACGCGTTTCGCGCTACACAAAGTGCTTCATCAGAGGCAATATAATATCATACAACATAGTGCTGTCTTTTAAAGGATCTATACTTTCTTAACAGGTTCCACTAGACGTCAATCAAAGCACCTCCGGATCCTCACCTCAGCTATGACTAAGGGCACCTGATACCTGAAACGCGTAAGCGTCCTTGTGTTTGTTACCCCTCAATGTTTTAAGACATGGAATTAAAGTGCCAGAACAAAACCCAATACATACTTCAGTATCAGAATCAAGCTCGGTACATAATGCATCACCAGAAACAGGCCCAATACATAAATCAGTACCAGAATCAAGTCCAGTACATAATGCAGTTGCAGAACAAAGCCCAATACATAATGTAGTACCAGAATTAAGCTCCTTACATAATGCAGTACCAGAACAAAGCCCAATACATAATTCAGTACCAGAATCAAGCCCAGTACATAATGCAGTACCAGAAACATGCCCAATACATAATTCAGTACCATAATCTTGCACAGTACATAATTCAGTACCAGAACAAAGCCCAATACATAATTTAGTACCAGAATCAAGCCCAGAACACAACTCAGTAGCAGAAACAGGCCCAATACATAATTCAGTACCAGAATCAAGCCCAGTACATAATGCAGTAGCAGAACAAAGCCCAATACCTAATCCCATACCAGAATCAAGCCCAGTAAATAATTCAGTACCAGTATCAATCCCAATACATAATTCAGTACCAGAAACAAGCCCAGTACATAATTCAGTACCAGAACAAAGCCCAACACATAATGCAGTACCAGACTCCTGCCCAGTACATAATTTAGTACCAGAAACAAGCTCATAATACAGTACTAGAACATGGCCCAGTATACAATAAAGTACCAGAGTCAACCAACTTTAAAACAACCAAGCTAAGTATATAAATACAGCAATAATACCAAAGTTGTTGCAGAAACACAGTACCAGAACCAAGATTGTTACAGAAACACAGTACCAGAACCAAGGTTGTTACAGAAACACAGTACCAGAACCAAGGTTTGAACAGAAATACAGTACCAGAACCAAGCTCAGTGGATAAATAGCTAAAACCTATCTCAGTTTATGAATAGTGCACCAGACGCAAATCCAGTATGTAAATACAGTAGTAGAACCAAGCTCAGGACATAAATCCACTATCAGAAACCAGCTTGTTACAGAAATATAGCACCAGAACCAAGCTCTGTACATCAAATACAGCACCAGACCCAAGCTAAGTACATCAAATACAGTACCAGAACCAAGCTTAGTACATCAAATACAGCACCAGAACCAAGCTCAGTACATCAAATACAGTACCAGAACCAAGCTTAGTACATCAAATACAGCATCAGAACTAACCACAGTACATAAATACAGTACCAGAACCAAGCTCAGTACATAAAATACGGTGCCAGAACAAAGCTTAGTACATCAAATACAGTAACAGAACTAAGCTCAGCACCTACAGCAACGGAACTACTGTACTTTAGTAATTATTGTATACTGTACATGTATTACATCAATAGGCCCCCAATTCCATACCCCAGATCAAATCCCAAAGCTAATACAGATGTAGACCCCAGACCTCTCTATTTACAACTCTATTACATACACAGACACAAAAAACAAAGCACAATATGCAAAAACATAAAGGGGAAACATCTTTCAGTTAATTGGCTTATCCCCAAATTAAAAATTTTCCCTCCCTCTCCTATGATGTGCCAAACTGAGCTGGCTGTGACCAGTTTTATTGAAAGCTAGATGAACGTGACAAATTTAGTCCTGCAGACAAGCTCTTCTAGGATATATGTATGAAACACAGCTCTGCTACATCTGCACATTAAACAATTATGTATCATTATGTGCTCTCGGTCCTCTCATACGTCATTGAAGATAAAGTTGAGATAAGTTTGTCAATGCAGCAGAGCTGAGTTTGTCCTTTGGCAACAATTTTATACCACTATTCCACTACACTTTAGATAAGCGAAGTCATTTCAGTGCTAACATCAGTTTGGGCTCTGCTACATCTATACTTGTAAACTCAGCTGAGCAGAGGGACTGGCATATTTCAGTGAGTGTCGCCTATTCTCCCTTAGTGATGAAGAAGCAACTTCTATGAAAACCTCCCCATCTCCTTAGAAGATTCCTTTTCAGAAGTTACCATTGGAAGGGTGGATGAGACCTTGTTGTGGGGATATGGCTGCCAGCGAGCCAGTAGACCAGAGTTGGCTGGTACTTGAGAGATTGGCCAGCAATGGTGAGGGCAATATCTTTGCATTGGACAATGTGAGTGGAGTCACGTTACTTCCTATGTGAATGGCCTTCTCCACCTTTGTCAGGTTTGCCCTAACCCAGGAAGGTCAGCAGTGTCAGAACTAGAAGAAGTCTGAGACTGGTAGTGCTGGGAGATTGCAGCCAAGATCCGAAGAAGCGGGCATTCAGTAGCCGGACCCACCTGGATCTGTAGTAGAGCAGCCTATAGATTCATACTACAGTGATGTTGGAGATGTTACGGATGTCCCTGCGACCCTCGTCCCGGGTCGAAGGCGCATCTGTGCCCCATTGCTGAGCGGCGCCGCGTCCCGCATGTCAGGTCGCGGGTGCGCTCGTTCCCCTGCCGGTCCGAGGCTTACTTACCCGGCCACGCTCCTGCTGCTGCTGCTTCTGTCTCTCAGCGCACGCGGTCCCGCTCCCTAGGGGGAGTGTTAAATTTAAAGGGCCAGCGCATCGGTAATTGGCCTGCCTGACGTATCTGTACCTCGCCTACCCTTGGCCGCCACCACAAACAAGTTCCGCCAGTGGAAGTGACCTGGTAGACTCCCGCCGCAGCAAGTCCATCCCGCTTTGTGGTGGGTTCTGGTGAAAACCGGGACCTACTTAGATTCCGCTCCCTGGTGTGGGCTTCCACCATCACTTGCGGTGGTCCAACGGATCAACTACCGCAGACTGTTACAGGAGATCTATGGATCCACCATTCAATGGAGATATAAAAGTAATTATCTGTAATGCAGAAGTCTATAGATCCGTAATATAGTAATGCTGGAGATCTATGGATACATAATACAGTAGTGATAGAAGTAGTAGTCATAGAGATCAATGGATCTCAACAGCTACTTTATTACAGATCCATGCACTACTGTATCATGGCCCTGATCTATAATGCAGTGGTGAAAGAAATGCATGGATCTGTAATACACTAATACATTCCCTTCGTCTGGAGAAAAAAAGGATTCTTAACCATGAGAACTGTGAATCTGTGGAATAGCCGCCTGAGGAGCTGGTCACAGCAGGAACAGGTGAGGATTTCAAGAAAAGCTTAGATAACTATCTGAAACTAAAAAATATTCGTATGTAGTCAAATTAAATTCTAGATCCAGTCTAATGCCAACTCTGGGATCAGAAATGAAATCTTCCCTAGAGCAGATTGGTTCTTACCTTATGGGTTTCAAGGCTTTCATCAGTCGAGTAAACTAGGCTTAAACTTCTTATCTCCCTTCACCCACATTTTCCCCACTCTTGGTTGAACTTGATGGAGATGTGTCTTTTTTCAACTATGTAACTATAGATCCATAATACAGTGATGATACAAATGTATTGATCTCTAATACAATAGCCATAGAGATCTACAGATCCATAATATAGTGGCCTTGGAGATCTATGGATGCATAATATAGTGGCCTTAGAAATCTACAGATCCATAGTATAGTGGCCCTAGAGATCTACAAATCCATAATACAATGATACAAATGTATTGATCTCTAAGACAATAGCCATAGAGATCTACAGATCCATAATATAGTGGCCTTGGAGATCTATGGATCTATAATATGGTTGTGATAGAAATGTATTGATCTGTAATACAGTCGCCATAGAAATCTATAGATCTATAACATAGCGACTCCAGAGATCAATGGATCCAAAATACAGTAGCCTTAGGGTGCGTCCCCACGGCAAGGAACAAATACACGGCCGCAGGGGAGACGGCTTTTCTCCGCGATGAGCCCTCCCCTTGTCATTCACTTGCACATATTCTGTCCGAAAACTGGACAGAAACATGTACACCGAATGTTTTTTGGGCGGCCCGTTGTGCTCATTTTCGGCCGGTTTTTCAGGCGATCTGCAAAATCGGTCGAAAACCCGTGCCGTGCGGACATGCCCTCAGATACATAATACAGTGGCAATAGAACTGTATTGATCTCTAACACAGCAGCCACAGAGATCTATAGATCCATAATATAGTGGCCTTGGAGATCTATAGATAGATAACATAGTAATGATAGAAATACATGAATCTATTAATACAGTAGCCATAGTTATCTATGGTGTAAGATATATTGAGAAAATATATCTATATTAAACTTATACTGTATAGTTAATTGTAAATGGAGAATTTCTAAGTATCACTGACTGGCCTGGAAATGGTTTCTATAGTTAATTACAATTGGTTAAATCAAGCAGGATGTATACAGGAGGGTTATTGCCTTAGACAATTGGAGTGATCAAAAGCCTTCATATGCAAGATGTACACAGAAGGCTTATTGACTTTAGAACAAGTTTTCCCATGTGATCAGGATGCAATCGGGGTGGGGGGTTATTGATGAAGAATGACCATACCTCGTTTGCAGGTGTCTACTGTATAATTTGCCCACAGGGGGAAAAGGCCTGAACAGGATGGACACACAGTAAACATAGAAGTGTTTATTGCCCCAGGACTGATCACAGGAGATCTATCAGGATGAACACACAATAAACATGGAAGAGGACAAAGAATACAGATTGTTCTTCCTTAATGGTCGGAAAATTGAGATCTGAGGGAAAAAATGACATAAATATCCAGGGTTGGATGACTGGAGGGAGGCACTCTTGGGAAGAGCCCATGATGGAGAAGATTCTAGGAAGCTCTCAAGGCAGTCCAGAAGGAACTTGGTCCAGATTGGTAGTTATAGATCTCCATACATGAAATTGTTGTTGTTGTTGTTTGTTTCACAGATGGTTATATAATTGTTTGCAATTTTTTTGTTGGTTGCTGTGTTCTTCCCAAAGTGTGTTTTGCAAAGGTGTTTATATGTTATGGTTAATATATGTTTTCCCTGTTGTTTATTTATGATTTATAATCTTGTGTTGTATATTATTTTAATGTGTTTTACCCCATTGTACCCCATTTCATTCTGGGTAATATATAATCTTTTTTTTATACATTTATTGTTTGGTGTGCTTTACTTTGCTGATCGTCCCTTAGAATCTAGGTGAGAATATTGTTGTAGTTCAATATTATTATTCTTGAATATTAATATTGTTAATAATAATTAACATTTCTTACAATGGATCCATAATAAAGTGGCCCTAGAGATCTATAGATCCATAATACAGTGGCCCTAGAGATCTATAGATCCATAATACAGTGGCCCTAGAGATCTAAAAATCATAATACAGTGGTCCTAGTTATCTATGGATCCATAATAAAGTGGACCTAGAGATCTATAGATCCATAATACAGTGGCCCTAGAGATCTAAAAATCATAATACAGTGGTCCTACTTATCTATGGATCCATAATATAGTGGCCCTAGAGATCTATAGATCCATAATACAGTGGTCCTAGAGATCTATGGATCCATAATACAGTGGCCCTAGAGATCTATAGATCCATAATACAGTGGTCCTAGAGAGCTATAGATCCATTATACAGTGGTCCTAGAGATCTATGGATCCATATTATAGAGCAATAGAAATGTTGGATCTGTCATACAGTGGCTTTAGATATCTTTAAATCCGAAACACATTGCCAATAGTAAGTTAGAATTCCATAATGCAATGGGAATCTCCGGCTGATGGCTTTACCATGTATGTGATCCCAAAGGGTAAAGGGCTGTTCCCACCACAGACTTTCATTTCATATTGATAGGATATCAAACTCTGATAGGTGCGGGTCCAACCAGAGGGCTCCGCTCCTATCTTGGGAACGGGCCCCTGAAAGTGTCGGCTCAGAATGGAGAACCGTTCACGCTTGTACACGTCTCTCCATTCTGTGCTATGAGAGATCCTCGCCCCCCCCCCTTCCCTACAGGCAGAGGTAGGTGACCTTGGCAGTCGCCTACCCATTATCCCGGCCCTATCTGCCACCTGCACAGTTTACGTCTATGGCCAGCTACACCTTTCTATACAGATCAGTAGATATGATCTATTTCTGCATGCTTGACTCTACACCTGTGGATAATCTCTGTGTACACTCCGGGCTCGTTCTTTGGATTCAGTGGGTAAGGTGCAATCACTGCAGGAAGTGCCGGCTGCTTTCTCTGCGGTTCACAGCTGATTGCACCAGGTTCCGGCACCGTGACCTTCACGACCCGCTGATTGTTAGGAGACGTGTTTTGTGCTGTGCAATTGTCCAAACCAGACAAGTACTTTAATGTATTATTATTATTATTATTTATTTTAAAGCGCCATTGATTCCAGGGCGCTGTACAATCGAGGGGCTACATACAATACATAAGTCAAACGAGTACAGTGATAAGGGATAATGACAATTGGCACGACAGAGGGAGAGAGGACCCTACCCGCGAGGGCTTACAATCTACAAGGAGGGGGAAAGAGACAGGAGGTGGGGGGCAGACATGTATGAGGGGGAAGTAGTGACAAGTTTAGTGAAGGTTGTAGGCAAGCCTGAAGAAATGGGTTTTCAGGTTACTTTTGAAGCTGGTGAGAGTGGGGGAGAGTCAGATGTGTTGGGGCAGTGAGTTCCAGAGTGTGGGGGAAGCACGGGAGAAGTCTTGGAGACGGTTGTGTGAGGAGCTGATAAGGGGGGAGCAGAGGAGAAGGTCCTGTGAGGAGCGGAGATTGCGTGAGGGGAGATACCTGGAAATTTGGGCAGAGATGTATGGAGGAGAGAGGTCATGGAGAGCCTTGTATGTCATGGTTAGTAGCTTGAAATGAATTCGCTACAGAAGTACAGAAGTAGTTAGAGGTATGAGACGCGTGATAATACAAGTGAATTTTCTAAGCCAAAATATCTAATGGGGGTATTCTGCTCCACAAAACTTGACTCCTATTGAAAGTGTGCAGTATCAGCTTCAAATCTTTAATTTATAGTAATGAAATATTTTCAGTAGTTTTCCACCTAATCACTCTCCAATTACTGGCTCAAAATGTGATGTTTATAACTTGCTACTAAGGGATACGACCTGTAGTTCTGTTTCAGATCTCAGGTCGGGCATGCTCAGTTCCAGCACTAGCTATGTGTCTATGAAACAGCAGGGAGTGGTGGGGTACATAACTAGAAACTAATGTGATGGGGTCAGTGTAGGAGAAGAACAATATGAGATGCACAGGGGGGTGGTGACTTGTTTTTCAGTAGTATTATGGGCTAGATGAGATGCTGCTCCTAGCATGCGTTATTGGGTGGATGGGGGGACAGCTATCAGACAAGCCCGACATGCTTATTAGTGAGTCAGCTGTTGGCCGAGTTCAGGCTTCATGCTATGGACAAGATGGGGAGACAGCTGTTGGCCGAGCCTAGCCTGCATGTCATGGGCTAGATGGGGGAACAGTTGTTGGTTGGGCCCAGCCTGCATGTCATGGGCTAGATGGAGGAACAGCTGGTGGCCAAGCCCAGCCTGCATGTTATGGGCTAGATGGGGGAACAGTTGTTGGTCAAGCCCAGCCTGCATGTCATGGGCTAGATGGGGGAACAGTTGTTGGTCGGGCCCAGCCTGCGTCATGGGCTAGATGGAGGAACAGCTGGTGGCCGAGCCGAGCCTGCATGTTATGGGCTAGATGGGGGACAGCTTGTTGCCTAGCCCAGCCTGCATGTTATGGGCTAGATGGAGGAACAGCTGGTGGCTGAGCCCAGCCTGCATATTATTGGCTAGATGGCAGAATGGCTGCTGGCCAAGCCAAGTCTCCATTTTATGAGCTAGATGGGGAACAGTTGTTGGTCGGGCCCAGCCTGCATGCTATGAGCTAGATGGGAGACAGCTTAGTGCCTAGCCCAGCCTCCATGTTATGGACTAGATGGGGGAACAGTTGTTGGTCAGGCCCAGCCTGCATGTTGTGGACTAGATGGCGGAATGGCTGTTGACCGAGCCAAGCTTGCATTTTATGGGCCAGATGGGGGAACAGTTGTTGGTTGGGCCCAGCCTGCATGTTATGAGCTAGATAGGGGAACAGTTGTTGTTCAGACCCAGCCTGCATGTTATAAGCTACATGGAGGAACAGCTGGTGGCTGAGCCCAGTCTGCATGTTATGGGCTGGATCGTGGGACAGCTGTCAGCCAAGCCCGACATGCTTATTTATGGGTGAATCAGCTGGAAGCCGAGTTCAGGCTGCATGCTATGGACAAGATGGGGAGACAGCTGTTGGCCGAGCCCAGCCTGCATGTTATGGGCTAGATGGAGGAACAGCTGGTGGCCTAGACCAGCCTGCATGTTATGGGCTAAATAGGGGAACAGTTGTTAGTCGGGCCCAGCCTGCATGTTATGGGCTAGATGGGAGAACAGCTGTTGGTCGGGCGCAGACTACATGTTGTGGGCTAGATGGAGGAATGGCTGTTGTCCAAGCCAAGCCTGCATTTTATGAGCTAGAAGGGGGAGCAGTTGTTGGTCAGGCCCAGCCTGCATGTTGTGGGCTAGATGGGGGGACAGCTGGTGGCCTAGCCCAGCCTGCATGTTATGGGCTAGGTGACGGAACAGTTGTTGGTTGGGCCCAGCCTGCATGTTATGGGCTAGATGGGGGACAGCTGGTAGCTGAGCCAAGCCTGCATGTTATGGGCTAGATGGAGGAACAGCTGGTGGCCTAGCCCAGCCTGCATGTTATGGGCTAGAGGGAGAAACAGCTGGTGGCTGAGCCAAGCCTGCATGTTATGGGCTAGATAGTGGAATGGCTGCTGGCCAAGACAAGTCTGCATTTTATGATCTAGATGGGGAACAGTTGTTGGTCGGGCCCCGCCTGCATGTTATGAGCTAGATGGGAGACAGCTTGGTGCCTAGCCCAGCCTGCATGTTATGGACTAGATGGGGGAACAGTTGTTGGTCAGGCCCAGCCTGCATGTTATGGACTAGATGTAGGAACAGCTGGTGGCCGAGCCATATTATGGGCTAGATGGGAAACGCTGTTGGCTGAGCCCAGCCTGCATGTTAGGGGCTAGATGGCGGAATGGCTGTTAACTGAGCCAAGCTTGCATTTTATGGGCTAGATGGGGGAACAGTTGTTGGTCGGGCCCAGCCTGCATGTTATAAGCTACATGGAGGAACAGCTGGTGGCTGAGCCCAGCCTGCATGTTGTGGACTAGATGGGGGGGACAGCTGTCAGCCAAGCCCGACATGCTTATTTTATGGGTGAGTCAGCTGGAAGCCGAGTTCAGGCTGCATGCTATGGACAAGATGGGGGGACAGCAGTTGGCCGAGCCCAGCATGCATGTCATGGGCTAAATGGAGGAACAGCTAGTGGCCAAGACCAGCCTGCATGTTATGGGCTAGATAGGGGAAGAGTTGTTAGTCGGGCCCAGCCTGCATGTTATGGGCTAGATGGGAGAACAGCTGTTGGTCGGGCGCAGACTACATGTTGTGGGCTAGATGGAGAAATGGCTGTTGTCAAAGCCAAGCCTGCATTTTATGAGCTAGATGGGGGAGCAGTTGTTGGTCTGGCCCAGCCTGCATGTTGTGGGCTAGATGGGGGGACAGCTGGTGGCCTAGCCCAGCCTGCATGTTATGGGCTAGGTGACGGAACAGTTGTTGGTTGGGCCCAGCCTGCATGTTATAGGTTAGATGGGGGACAGCTAGTGGCTGAGCCAAGCCTGCATATTATGGGCTAGATGGAGGAACAGCTGGTGGCCTAGCCAAGCCTGCATGTTATGGGCTAGATGGAGGAACAGCTGGTGGCTGAACCAAGCCTGCATGTTATGGGCTAGATAGTGGAATGGCTGCTGGCCAAGACAAGTCTGCATTTTATGAGCTAGATGGGGAACAGTTGTTGGTCGGGCCCCGTCTGCATGTTGTGAGCTAGATGGTTGACAGCTTGGTGCCTAGCCCAGCCTGCATGTTATGGACTAGATGGGGGAACAGTTGTTGGTCAGGCACAGCCTGCATGTTATGGGCTAGATGGAGGAACAGCTGGTGGCCGAGCCATATTATGGGCTAGATGGGAAACGCTGGTGGCTGAGCCCAGCCTGCATGTTATGGGCTAGATGTCGGAATGGCTGTTGAAAGAGCCAAGCTTGCATTTTATGGGCTAGGGGGGGGACCAGTTGTTGGTCGGGCCCAGCCTGCAGGTTATAAGCTACATGGAGGACTAGCTGGTGGCTGAGCCCAGCCTGCATGTTGTGGGCTAGATGGGGGAATGGCTGTTGTCCAAGCCAAGCCTGCATTTTATGAGCTAGATGGGGGAACAGTTGTTGGTCGGGCCCAGCCTGCATGTTATGGGCTAGATGATGGAACAGTTGTCGGTTGGGCCCAGCCTGCATGTTATGGGCTAGATGTGATACAGCTGGTAGCCTAGCCCAGCCTGCATGTTATGGGCTAGATGGGGGAACAGTTGTTGGTCAGGCCCAGCCTGCATGTTATGGACTAGATGGAGGAACAGCTGGTGGCCGAGCCATATTATGGGCTAGATGGGAAACGCTTGTGGCTGAGCCCAGGCTGCATGTTATCGTCTAGATGGCTGTTGTCCGAGCCAAGCTTGCATTTTATGAATAAGATGGGGGAACAGTTGTTGGTCGGGCCCAGCCTGCATGTTATGACCTAGATGCTGGAATGGCTGTTGCCCGAGCCCAGCCTGCATGTTATGGGCTAGATGGTGGAATGGCTGTTGTCCAAGCCCAGCCTGAATTTTATGGTCTAGATGGGGGAACAATTGGTGTTCGGGTCCAGCCTGCATGTTATGGACTAGATGGAGGAACAGCTGGTGGCTGAGCCCAGTCTGCATGTTGTGGGCTAGATGGGGGACAGTTGGTAGCCTAGCCTAGCCTGCATGTTATGGTCTAGATGGGGGAACAGTTGTTGGTAGGGCACAGCCTGCATGTTATGGGCTAGATGGGGGACAGCTGGTGGCCGAGCCCATCCTGCATGTTATAGGTTAGATGGAGGAACAGCTGGTGGCTGAGCCAAGCCTGCATGTTATGGGCTAGATGGCGGAATGGCTGCTTGCCAAGCCAAGTCTGCATTTTATGAGCTAGATGGGGGAACAGTTGTTGGTCGGGCCCAGCCTGCATGTTATGAGCTAGATGGGAGACAGCTGGTGGCCTAGCCCAGCCTGCATGTTATGGGCTAGATGTCGGAATGGCTGTTGTCCGAACCAAGCTTGCATGTTATAGGCTAGATGTCGGAATGGCTGTTGTCCGAACCAAGCTTGCATTTTATGAGCTAAATGGGGGGAACAGTTGTTGGTCGGGCCCAGCCTGCATGTTATGAGCTAGATGATGGAATGGCTATTGTCTGAGCCCAGCCTAAATGTTATGGGCTAGATGGTGGAATGGCTGTTGGTCAAACCCAGCCTTCATGTTATGGGCTAGATGAGGGAACAGTTGTTGGTCGGGCCCAGCCTGCATGTTATGGGCTAGATGGAGGCACAGCTGGTGGCCGAACCCAGCCTGCAGGTTGTGGGCTAGATGGGGGACAGTTGGTGGCCTAGCCCAGCCTGCATGTTATGGGCTAGATGGGGGAACAGTTTTAGTTCAGGCCCAGCCTGCATGTTATGGGATAGATGGGGGAACAGTTGTAGTTCAGGCCCAGCCTGCATGTTATGGGTTAGCGGGTTAGATGGAGGAACAGCTGGTGGCTGAGCCAAGCCTGCATGTTATGGGGTATATGGCAGAATGGCTGCTGTCCAAGCCAAGCCTGCATTTTATAAGCTAGATGGGGGGAACAGTTGTTGGTCGGGTCCAGTCTGCATGTTATGGGCTGGATGGGATTGGAGTGATATGACCTGTAACTGTTGGCTGAACCGAGCCTGCATGCTTCTAGATGAGTCAGGAAGCATAGCTTTTGCCTTATGTAGCATTTAACCAAAAGTCATCTGATGTGTGTAGCCACCATAAGCAATTATTAGAGGAAAATGATGTCTTGCTTAATGTGAAACACAAGTCTGGTCAAAACAGAATTTGGAAAATAAAATAATTTTTTATTATAATTTAACATAAAGTCATCTAAAAGCTCCTAGTTCATATACACTTAACTTGGGTTATCCACCTTTATTTTTCATAACACAAGGCCGAGACTCATGTTCTTCTGCTCACGTATCGAATTCACTGGTAAGTAACCAAACAAATCCATGGCTTCCTTGCAGTATTCTTCAATCTCCTTTACTTTGTAGAAGTTCATGGTCTGTCTCCATTGTTGAATGACTTGTGAAGACTCTTTAGAAAATGTCATGAACATCCCTTGGTCTTTTACATTAACATGAGTGACATTATACATCCATTTCTCCAGATCCGGAGTAATTTTAAGTCCAGAAAACTCATAAATTTTTTTCGCATTAGCAATTGGCTCCCTGGACAAATCTTCATGTCGAATGAGCATATATCGTCTCTCCAAGAAAAGTTCAGATGCTTTGACTGCCTTGTTTATATTTACCTGTGCTCTGCATATCTTAGCCCTGACTGGACCATTTGCCATCTTGTCTCGTACCTTCAGTACAATGAGATCGTCAATAAAAAGGCTAAAGTATCTTCTTGATGACGCTATTGCTCTGGGGTCTCTTACAAGATGAATAATCCGAAGATCCAGTGCAGGGTCTCGAAAAAGTGGAAGAAGAACAGAAAAGTCTAGAATTCGAACTGTCTTCATGACCCTGTGGTTATACGTTTCACATGCCTTTGCCATTTTATCAAAGGTTGTGTTCCCACATTTTTTCAAACATTCCGACCGGTTATAACCTTCAGATAGCAAAGGATGTGAGCAAGATGGTGGAGAACACAAAGCACGACTCTCTGTGAAGAAGGCCATGCTGGAGATATACTTTCCATCACCAGCTACATACTGTTGTAGTGGGGTAACGTCACAGGTGAAAAGTGAGTGAATGAGGTCTCTGACTGGATAGTGAAGAAGTTTGGCCCCTTGGTTTTTAAATCTCATCCAGATTGAATGTCCTGGTTCAAAGAGATAAAAGACATTAGGGTGGTGATTGAACATCTGCCCGATGAAGGAGGAACCGGAACGCCATGAAGATACAATAAGAATATGGACGGGTGCCTTCTTTGTTTCATTGGTGTTTGGAGAACTGGAAACCTGGCTGACTTGGTAAAACTGGTATGAAAGGAAAATGGTGAATAGAAGAAGACAGAGGAAGAAGACTGAGCGGATGAACATGGTGGAGTGGAACCTGGAAATAGAGAAGTTGGGGGAGAATAGAGTGTAAGCAATAGGAAATGTGAAGAATGACTTTATATCACACATGATATGAGAAAAAAAACTAAATTGTAAAAAGAACAAAAAATAATAGAAATCAAATGCTCTCTGCACAAAATATTCCATACGGTTGAGATCCCGACATATTTAGTAGCCATAGAAACATAGTTTGATGCTAAAATGGAAATGTGATGGACCTCAAGGATCCCATCAGGACACTTTGAGGAATTGGAAACCTGACTAACTTGGTAGAGCTGGTATGGGAACAAAATAGAAATCCATTAAAGGCTCTCTTTATTGACTTTTTTAGATGGTTGAGTGTTTGGTGGTTTTTGACAGTAATGATAACATAGTCTACACAGCCACTGTGGTTGGCAAAACTACTGAATCCCAATTAGAAATTTGATGGACCTCATGGGCCCATCCAGACACATTTGACTGTTTTGTATTTTAGGTTTTTGAGAAATTGGAAACAAGTTATAAGAAAATGTATTAAAGGGGATTTATTGTTTGAGCTGCTCGTGCTGTTCTGCTAATTTTCTCAGATTGAGTTTGAAATCCAGGGGGGTGTTCTTCCTCTCAGCAGGCGTGTCTCCCCTCCCACGAGGCGTGTCTCCCCTCACTGAAGAACTGTGACATCATCATTTTGTTTGAAGCAGGGGATGCAGAGGGTTGTCTGGATATAACAGCTCTGTAACCTCCTGCATGCTTATGTCTGCAGCCTTGAGGCTCCACAAGCTGCAGCAAGCACCTATTATATCTATTATATCTCTTAGTTTACACACTGAAAGCCAGCAGCTTTAACTTCTGTTCTAGTGGTGTTCAACCAAATTGTACTGACAACAGGCAGAGACCTTTACTCAACTACAAGGACAAATGTCAGCCTCAAGTAAAGATCTCTGCTTGCTGTCAGTGATATGAGTGAAAACGGTGGGGGAAACAAATCAGCTTTGAGAGAAGAACCTGCGCAGCCTGTAACTGACTTGGCTGATGGTGTAGCGTTAGTGTGTTGGTTTTACAAGGAAGGGGTTTGGAGTTCTAGTCCCCTCACAGTGTATATTCCCCCCCCCCTAAATTCTACACATATGTAGAGAGACCTAAAATATATATGTCAATCTCTATAATGATATATATACACATACATAGCTCCCCTATATCATGTCTCATCCCTGAGAGTATATGCATTGTATCACATATGTTGGAAGTGCTTGGTGTGACTGTGAGGATGGGACACTATATAGGGGAGCTTTCTGTGTGTGTGTGTGTATATATATAAAATTATAGATGTCTACACATATATTTTCATATATTTACATATGTGTACAATTTATAAAAGAAAAAAAAAACAAAAAACAATGGGGCTTGAACTCCCAACCTCTGTCTTGCCAAGCTGATCACCTATGCACTGCACTACACAAGCAGCTCATACAGACACAGTGTTGAATCCTTATGTTATACACTACAGATGATGATGTCATAAGGAGGCGGGGCTTGCATTCGATCTGAGGAACAGAACGCCCTCTTTTCAAAGTAGCAGCTTAAGGACTGAACCTGTGAGGAGGTGAATCAACCTCTTGGCAAAAGCCCTTTAAACAGGCAGTAATTGCCCAGATCCTTCCCTCTAGAGCTGAGATGTACATAGAGCCAGCAGACTCTGGTTTCACTATCGATTTTAACAGCTCAGAGGGGAGTAAACACAGAGTGTGCAGGCAGCCAACCACACCGCAGGGGGCGTGGCCATGACGTTTCCTGTCTAGGGGCATATCCCAACAGGCTGAATGAAATGTCAGCCAGCCAATCACAGTGCAGGGGGCGTGTCTAGGGCACAGGAATCGACCAGGGGGCGTTCTGACCAGCAACAGCAGAAATAGAAGACAGATTTACAGCGAAGCTGATATCTGCTAAACCAAGTGACAGAGGTAATGCAACCCAATTACAAAAGTGCTTATTTTTACTGTCCCCATAATCTGAGACATGATCTTTGTAACGATAAAACCCCTTTAAAGGCTGTCTTCATTGAATTTTTTGTACTGTTAAGTTTTTGGCGGGTTTGAAAGCAATACTAACATTGTTTTCAGAGCTACTGTGGTTGGCAAAAATCCTGTAACCCAATTAGAAATTTGACGGTTCTCATGAGCCCATTCAGACACATCTCCCTTTTGTATTGTTGTTACTGAAACCTTTACTTTAAAGTATATGGTAGAAAAAAATCAAATTATAAGGTTCTTTCATCGAATTTTTTGAACTGGAGTATTGACGCATAATCATGTCTACAACTTATGTTTCAAAATACTTGCATAAATGATGACTCACGAAATTTGACGAACCTCATGGACCCATCCAGAAACATCTGATTTTTTTATTGTGTTTTAGGACTTGGAAAATCTGGTATGCTAATAAAATAATAGAAATTTATTAAAAGTTTTGTTCATTGACTTTTTCAGGCTGTTGAGTTTTTGGTGGTGTTGACAGCAATAATAATATAGTCTACAGAACCTTTGTGTTTGGCAAAAATGCTGAAAGAAAGTTGGAAATTTGACGGATTTCATAGGCCCATCATGACACATTCAGCTTTTTCATATTTTAGGTTTTTGATTCAAAATCTGGCTTTCTTGGTAGAGCAGGTATAATAAGAAAACTATAGAAATTAAAGGCTGTCTTCATTGAATTGTTTGTACTGTTGAGTTTTTGGTGGTTTCGAAAGCAATGATAACATGGTCTACAGAGCTACTGTGTTGGCATAAATGATGCAACCCAGTTGAAAATCTGACGAACCTGATCGGCCCATGCAGAAACATCTGACTTTTTTTGTATTTTAGGACTTTGAAGAATTGAAAACATGGTATGATAATAAAATAATAGAAATGGATTAAAGGCTTTGTTCATTGACTTTTTCAGGCTGTTGAGTTTTTGCTGGTTTTGACAGCAATAAAATAGTCTACAGAACCTTTGTGTTTGGCAAAAATGCTGAAAGAAAGTTGGAAATTTGAAGGATTTCATAGGCTCATCATGACACATTCAGCTTTTTCATATTTTAAGTTT
The DNA here is from genome assembly GCA_025379985.1 of Phyllomedusa bahiana. Classification (NCBI taxonomy): domain Eukaryota; kingdom Metazoa; phylum Chordata; class Amphibia; order Anura; family Hylidae; genus Phyllomedusa; species Phyllomedusa bahiana. The sequence goes on along the minus strand of JAODAL010041245.1, from coordinate 19,524 downwards.
TTGACTCATTCAAAACCTGGCTTTATTGGTAGAGCAGGTATGATAAGAAAACTATAGAAATTTATTAAAGGCCGTCTTCATTGAATTTTTTGGACTGTTGAGTAGTTTTGACAGCAATAATAGCATAATCTACAGAACTATTACTTTGGTTGGCATAAATGCTGACATCCAGTTGAAAATTTGATGGACCTCATGGGCCCATCCAGAAACATCTGACTTTATTGTATTTGAATTTAAGGAATTGGAAACTGGCTAACTTGGTAAATCTGGTGTGATAACGACACAATAGAAATTTATTAAAGATTAATTTCATCAACTTTTTCAGATTGTTAAGTTTTTGGTGGCCTTGACAGCAGCAATAACATAGTCTACAGAGCTACTGTGGTTGGCAAAATTGCTGTAACCCAATTAGAAATTTGATGGATCTCATGAGCCCATTCAGACACATCTCCCTTTTCTGTATTTTAGGTTTTTGATTTACTGGAAACCTGGCTTACTTTGTAAAGCTGATATAGTAAGAAAATAATCGAAATGTATTAAAGGCTCCCTTTGAATTTTTTGAGTAGTTTTGACAGCAATAATCACATAGTCTACAGAACTATTATGGTTGTCAAAATTACTGGAACCCAGACAGATATCTAAACAATTCCATAGGCCCATCAAGACATGTTAGTGCTTGACAATCATACATCATACTGGTCCACTGAAGAAGCCTGTTTGACGCAACGCGTCGGGACGGGACTACAGCGATCCCCACTCTACCTCTTTCTATATGGGTAATGCTACTTACTTATGATGGTCCATTATCATTCAATTTGGATTATGTAACTATTCACTGGCCCATAATAACTTCCTTCGTTGGGGTATATTTTTTATGGTAGATCTATTATGGGTATATAGCATTTACATCTTTACATATCTCCATCTATTTTTGTATGCAAGTAAGCCGATAATTTTTTATCTCAAGGTTGCATAACAGTAGTTCATATTTTGCTATTTGGCTTGTTGATATACTTTGTGGCTATTGTTATGCATACAATATAGATGTCCTATACTATATTATGAATTATTTATTATAACATCTTTCTATCGCTGGGCTCCTTTTATTGGTTTTCCTCTTTTGCATTTTTTTGTAATTTTTTTTATTTTTGTGTTTGCTTATATCTTGTATTATGCTAATAAAATTTAATAATTTTTTTAATGAAATAAGACTCCATTTTCTGCTTTTTGTTTAACATGTTTGTGGGAGTATCTCATACTTATGTACGAGGGATTTTTGGTACTATTTGTATGGGAATCATACTGGGCATGACTACTAACAATAGTCGTAAGAGCAAACATACAACAAAAGTGATACACGAAGGATAATACAATACGACGAACAAGTCAGAAAGAGAAGAAGAAGCAATGTTATACCTTCATACAGAAAGAGAATCATCAACAGTATCAGTTATGTCAAGGATAATCATATTCAGTTCTTGGAGGTCGTCCTTACCTTGTTCTCCAATTTGAGCCAAGCTTGTGAAGATCCTTAAAGAGTCCTTCAACCCTCCAAAGCCACCACTTTTTTCTTGTCCATCGGCAAGAAAGGGGTTACTTTACGCTTTAACCTTGTGTCCATAAACATGTTAGCTAAGTTGGAACATTTCCTCATTTACCATAGAAAAGAATTAAAATAATAAAGAGTCAACAGAACAGATCGCCTGCGGGGAATGAAAGTACAATTTACGATCTACAGCAACAAATTATTCTGCCTCTCGGAGCGGAACGCCACGTTCTGGAGGAACACCTTTTCATGGCAGAGAGAGGATGAGGACTGAAGCTTTGTGGAAGCTGCTGACAGATTTTCCTCCCTGGAATACTCACAGTAATAGTTAAATCTGGAAGATGTGCCAATTGCTCCGCGTGAAGTCCTGGTTCGAGGTGTGGTTAAAGGTTTTTTTTTGTTGATGTTACACCTGTGTAGCCACACATATCTATTTTCATTACCTTGTCACCTGAAGATTTCTGGCTTGATAAATCCAAAGGGATACAATATACTATTGAGATTATTGGGTCATTCCAGTCCATGCTTACAACCGCTCCACCCAAGGTGACAAAAAGTCCAAACCACATTCTCTTCTAATACAAAGACATTTAGCGGTAATGAAACTAATAAAAAAGCTAGTCCTGTTTAGCAGGTAGTAAATGATGTTATAAAAAAAAATGGAAAGGAGTTCTCAAGGACTTTAATACCAACGGCTTATCCTTTGTGTGGCCATCAAAGTTTGATCACTAGGAGTCAGACCTTCAGAACCCCTGTGGGGTCTGCGGAATGAAAGGGATATGGCCCCTCCATTTTTTACCAATTCCTATTCATTGTTTAGAAAAGGCTGTCACTGTTTGGGACTGAACAGGACAAGTTACTATCAAATGGATGAGCCACTATGGTTGTGTCATGTCTAAGGGGACAGGTTACTTGCCGGAGAGCCTTCTACCCCTTTCATTGTGATTGGAGAGGGTGCCAAGGTCAGACCTTACAAATCAAATTTTAAAGGCCTATCCTAAGGATGGGTTAAAATGTTATCTTCCAACCCCATAATACAATCCCTTGGCTCCAGTGAGCTAAGATGTTGGGAGCTGTTTCGTTAGGTCCTCCGGCAGCATAAGCTGTAAGGTGTCCTTGGGTTGGTAGGATGTCTTAGGGTACAGCTACACGGCACTGACAAAATACAGGTTGGATTCTGATTAAAGAATCCAACTGGTACTTTATCGTTTTTCGATTGTTTGGGGGAAGTCGGTTTCTGTCTGCAGTTTGCGGATTCAGCCGTCCCCCTCAACATTGAACAGTACATGTTCTGCCCCTTTAACCAAGCAGAAGAATGTACAGGGTGGACCATTTGTATGGATACACCTAAAGAAAATGGGAATGGTAGGTGATATCAACTTCCTGTTTGTGGCACATTAGTATATGGAAGGGGAAAAACTTTTCAAGATGATTGTTGACCATGGGGGCCATTTTGAAGTCGGACATTTTGGATCCAACTTTATTTTTTCCAATGGGAAAATGGTCATGTAACACATCAACCTTATTGAGAATTTCACAAGAAAAATAATGTTGTGCTTGGTTTTAACATAACTTTATTCATTCATGAGTTATTTACAAGTTTCTCTTTGTTTACAGTCATTGACATGTTACAGAGGTTAACACGTGAGGAGTGGATAGAACTTGTGTTGATGTCTGGTGAACGCAGTACCCGGGTCATTGTGTCACGGTTCACGCCGCGGTCCCCTGCCATGGACCGCCAGCATGTCGTGCCTTCCGGGTACTTGCCTGTCCTGTCCTGTGGCTCCTGCTTCCTGGGGTCCTGTGTGTGCACTGCGCCTCCTAGGGCGCGCACGCGGCAGCTTCCTACCCTTTATAGTAGCTTTGTCCTGCTCACCGCCCTCTTGACCTGTGACCCCTGGCTTGAAGAGGAAGTTCCTCCCTTTGCGCTAGGTCAGTCCATGTCATTGCTGTTTGTTGTAGTGTCCTGCTGAGTCCATATCTGAGCTACAGCCAGTGTCTCTGGACAAAACCTCTGTGATGCTGGTCCAGTTCCTGTAGTCTTCAGAGCTCCTGACCATATGTCCGCTGTCTTCTGCTGTCCTGTGTCTGCTGTATTCTGCCGTGATCCCCATCCTGTGTCTGCTGTATCCTACCGTGATCCCCATCCTGTGTCTGCTGTATCCTGCCGTGATCCCCATCTTGTGTCTGCTGTATCCTGCCGTGATCCCCATCCTGTATCTGCTGTATCCTGCTGTGTTACCTGTCCTGTTTCTGCCGTGGCCTGATATTGTGTACGTCGTATCCAGCTACCTATGTTCCTGTCTACCACCGCCTGTGTTCCTGTCCTGCACCTCGGCTGTCACCGCAGGTAGCCACGTCTGGGGTAGCAACCTAGGGGTCCCCGCAGCTAAGTCCGTCCCGCTTTGAGGCAGGCTCCGTTGAAGACCGAGGGCCCTTTAGACTCCGCTCCCTGGCGTGGATCTCTATATACCATCTCGCCTGCGGTGATCACAGTGGATCCACACCCGGATGTCAGCGGTCGGCGCTTCAACGTATGCTTGCGCCGCATCCGTTACAGAATGGACTGACCATGGATCCTGCCATGGTGACCTGGCCTACGTTTCTCTGCTGTTACCTGCTGTCTTGCCAGTCTACATCTGTCCCGCTGGCTCATGGTTCGCCCAGAGTGTCAGCATCCCTGTCCGCTGGCTCATGGTTCGCCCAGAGTGTCAGTATCCCTGTCCGCTGGCTCATGGTTCTCCCAGAGTGTCAGTCTCCCTGTCCGCTGGCTCATGGTTCGCCCAGAGCATCTGCACCCATGCCCGCTGGCTCATGGTTTGCCCAGAGCGTCTGCACCCGTGCCTGCTGGCTCATGGTTCGCCCAGAGCATCTGCACCCATGCCCGCTGGCTCATGGTTCTCCCAGAGCATCTGCACCCATGCCCGCTGGCTCATGGTTCTGCCAGAGCTTCCGTTGCCTAGCTCATGGTTCACCCAGAGTGTCCGTTGCCTAGCTAATGGTTCGCCCAGAGCGTCCGTTGCCTCGCTCATGGTTTGCCTATAGCGTCCGCTGCCTAGCTCATGGTCCAGCCCAGAGCGTCCGTTGCCTAGCTCATGGTCCCGCCCAGAGCGTCCGTTGCCTAGCTCATGGTCCAGCCCAGAGCGTCCGTTGCCTAGCTCATGGTCCCGCCCAGAGCGTCCGTTGCCTAGCTCATGGTACCGCCCAGGGCCTCTGTACCCGTTTTGTTGCTTCCCGCCCTGAGTCCCCTCCCTTTCTTTCCTGGTGCCCCGTTTGTTCCTCCCATGCACCTCCTTTTCTAGGTTTTCCCTATACTGGCTATATACAGCCTGTACTTGGTTTTGGGGTTGCCCCCGTAGAAGTTGCAGGCCCCTGACCTACATGGAATGTCATTTTTGTGATTTGGAGGAGGAAGAGGGGGCTTTGAGGGGGGTTATGTCACAGTTCACGCCGCGGTCCCCTGCCATGGACCGCTAGCGTGTCGTGCATTCCTGGTACTTGCCTGTCCTGTTGCTCCTGCTTCCTGGGGTCCTGTGTGTGCACTGCGCCTCCTCGGGCACGCACGCGGCATCTTCCTACCCTTTATTTTTCATTGTCCTGCTCACCGCCCTCTTGACCTGTGACCCCTGGCTTTAAGAGGAAGTTCCTCCCTTTGCTCTAGGTCAGTCCATTGCATTGCTGTTTGTTGCAGTGTCCTGCTGAGTCCATCTCTGAGCTCCTGCCAGTGTCTCTGGACAAAACCCTTGTGATGCTGGTCCAGTTCCTGTAGTCTTCAGAGCTCCTGACCATGTGTCCGCTGTCTTCTGCTGTCCTGTGTCTGCTGTATCCTGCCGTGATCCCCGTCCTGTGTCTGCTGTATCCTGCCGTGATCCCCATCTTGTGTCTGCTGTATCCTGCCGTGATCCCCATCCTGTGTCTGCTGTATCTTGTTGTTATCCCCATCCTGTGTCTGCTGTATCTTGCTGTTATCCCCATCCTGTGTCTGCTGTATCCTGCCGTGATCCCCATCCTGTATCTGCTGTATCCTGCTGTGTTACCTGTCCTGTTCCTGCCGTGGCCTGATGTTGTGTATGTCGTATCCAGCTACCTATGTTCCTGTCTACCACCGCCTATGTTCCTGTCCTGCACCTCGGCTGTCATCGCAGGTAGCCACGTCAGGGGTAGCGACCTGGGGGTCCCCGCAAGCTAAGTCAGTCCCGCTTTGCTGAGGGCTCCGGAGAAGACCAGGGGACCCCTTAGACTCCGCTCCCTGGTGTGGTCTCCATCTACCATCTCGCCTGCGGTGATCACAGTGGATCCACACCCGGATGTCTGCGGTCGGCGCTTCAACCTATGCTGTTAGCGCCACATCCGTTACGCATTGCAGCAAATTTCAATGCAAGACACCCTACAAGACCACTCATCTCCCATGCTACAGTTAGGAAGTTGCTTGCCAAATTTCGTGAAACAGGTTCAGAGTTGGATTTGCCAAAATGTGGACACAAGAAAACTGTCACAAATGAAGAAACATCAGAGGCTGTCCTAGCTTCATTCAGCAAGAGCCCACAGCGTAGCACTCGCCGCATGTCACTGGAGAGCGGCATCAGTCGCACATCCCTTTGGCGGATATTAGCTACTCACAAATGGCAGCCTTACAAAATCCAGCTGCTGCAGCATCTCCACGAGGATGACCCAGATCGGCCACTGAATCTGCAGAATGGGCAAAACAAAAACCCGAACAGGACCCTCAATTTACATAGAACATTATGTTCAGTGATGAGGCAAACTTTTTTGTGAACAGTGACCACCGCTATTGGTCTGACACTAGCCCACAATGGATAGATCCCTATAAAGACTGTTGGGAAACACACATTGATGGTATGGTGTGGTATATGGGGTACAAAGATAGTGGGGCCATTCTTTATCAATGGAAACCTCAATGCCACTGGATATCAGAAATTGCTACATGATGATGTGTTGCCCTCTTTTTGCACTGAAGATGGCACGTTCCGTGAGTTTTTCCAGCAAGATGGTGACCACCACATTATGGGTGTCAGGTCCGAGCATTCCTACATCAACAGTTTCCTGGAAAGTGAATTGCTCATCGTGGGCCAGTTGAATGGCCACCAAGGTCTCCCAAGGTCTCTTTAGACTTATCTTTGGGGTCATCTGAAGGCAATTGTCTATGCTGTGAAGATACAAGATGTGCAGCATCTGAAACAACGGATCCTGGAAGCCTGTGCTAGCATTTCTTCTGCGGGGCTGCTATCAGTGTCTCAAGAGTGGGAGAAGAGGGTTGCATTGACAATCCAACACAATGGGCAGCACTTTGAACACATTTTATAAGTGGTCATTAACTTGTAAATAACTCATGAAAGATTAAAGTTAAACCAAGCACACCATTGTTTTCTTGTGAAATTCTCAATAAGTTTGATGTGTTACATGACCCTCTTCCCATTGGAAAAAATAAAGTTGGATCCAAAATGGCCAACTTCAAAATGGCCGCCATGGTCAACACCCATCTTGAAAAGTTTTCCTCTTCCCAAGCACATACTTATGTGCTACAAACAGGAAGTTGATATCACCAACCATTGCCATTTTATTTAGGTGTGTCCATAATAATGGCCCACCCTGTACGTATTCTAAGGTTTTCTTTTGGCAGTTTTCGGATTTGAAATCCGACCGTCAGAAAATCGGAGCAGTGCAGACTACAGCTTGGATTTTCTATTGAAGTCTATGGGGATGGTTAACAATCAGTTTTCAGACAGTTTTCAATCTGAGGTGTCTTTGGTTCATGTAATGGACTTCCTAATCTCTCCCTGGCCTGCCCTGCCTAGGCAGAGCATCCGCCCCGAGAAGGACAACCCCAGACGCAAAACTCTTCCTGAACAATTCCCTGATAAATGGGGGGACAAACAGAGGATAAATGGAAGACAAATAGGAAACAGATGCAAACAGACAATAAATAGAGAATGGTCAAACGGGCCGAGGTCACACCATGAGAATATGCAGTACCAAAGGATAAGACGAGCAATCAGAAAGACAAGCCAAAATCTAAAAACCAGCAAAATCGACACAGTAGAGCATAAACAGAAGCTAGGACACAGAAGCAATCACCAGCAGTGCCAGGCAGACAGGAAGAGGTTTAAATCCCCCCGCCCCAACCAGGGATCGGCTCAAGTGCTTTATCATACATGAAAAAACTTTGAGAATCTTAGTTCACATGTTTTTGATCAAAAAATGTTTAAGCCACCCACGAAATTACAACGTGATCTCAGGTCGGGTGGTCCTACACTATCTTTACCTCTCAATAGAGCCAAATTCAGGCCTCTCACTGGGTCAACCGACCTCCATTATCCAGAGAGAAAGAAATAAAAAAATACACCAACCCCACAAGCTGCACTCTTATAACAGCCTGTGAAAAGTGGGTGGGTTGCAGAAAACCAAAATGGAGGCATCCCTTCCTCCTTATATAGATAAAAAAACAATATATGCCAAATACAACGTATAGTTCCGCACAAAAAAAAACATTTCTGAAAAAAAATCAATGTGAACCTGGGTGCCACTGGCAGGGTTGCGGCATATATATATACAAACGCAAACCCTTACCAGTGGCACACCACTGCAAAAAGGGCAATACAAAACATGGAAATCACTAAAGAAGCATTTAGTGCCACCCACGAACTTACAGCGGGTTGATGTGTTTTTTTATTTCTTTCTCTCTGGATAACGGAGGTCGGTTGACCCAGTGAGAGGCCTGAATTTGGCTCTATTGAGAGGTAAAGATAGCGTAGGACCACCCGACCTGATATCATGTTGTAAGTTCGTGGGTGGCTTAAACATTTTTTGATCAAAAACATGTGAACTAAGAGTCTCAAAGTTTTTTTCATGTATGATAAATAGCATAAATGCTTCTTTAGGGATTTCCATGTATTTTGGCTCAAGTGCTTAACCCACTAAGCACCAAGCTGTACCCTGGCTGAGGCTGCAACAACAATCCTTAAAGGGCCAGCAGCGCAGTACTAACTGTTCATTCAGTGTCTTTGAGCTGCTGACATATCCTCAGGTCTTTAGATGTGTCCTTGGGTCATGAGGTGTCCTCATGCTTACCAGGAGTCCTCAGGCTTGTGAGGCTTCTTGTGTTTTTATAGGGTGTTTTGGGTTTGTGATCATGACGTGACACTTTATTTCATGAATTGCTCACGATGAAGAAAGTGGTATCTAAATAGGTATCTAAAAAAATGTAAAACTATTCCCAAATACCTGAGCTAGACTTTAGATCGCTAGACTTATAAGCAACTCTTTTAAAGATCCAGTTCACAAATAATAACTTACATTGTACAAGTGTTAATCAAATTCCTTTATGTAAACTAATAGCTCCTTGTCATTTAGGAGATTCATCCACGTCATCGCATACCGAGATGAATGGGCTGACTAGCTGATGACTCATATGGGGGCTTCAGATATGTTATCTGGGAGCTGCTCATTCAGTCTACAGGTTCATTGGTTTATTAGTTCAGAACCCAAAATATGAATCTATGAATTTTTGCAAGATTTTCACGACGTCCTTAAAAGTGAATTCCCATTTCATTGATTAGCTTTAATCACGTAAGCAAAGGTAAATGAAGACTATTACCAAATACATTGCCGTTCTGATTTTGCTTCTCTTCATAGTTAGTACAGTTCCTATCATTTGCTTTTGCACATAGACTTTCCTTATTCCCTACTACCTCTCTCTGCTCTTTCAGGCTTATCAGTGGCTGCAATGATGACCTGACATCCTGCTGTTTTCCTTATCTCAAAGACAGAAACTGGGTTACATTACTTACTGACAAGCTGTAACCATTTAAAGAACTGTAGCCTTGTGCATTACAGATTAAAAACCTCCAGCACTCATGTCACTGTAACAGGCTCTGCTAGGTGTAGCAGAGCTGATATGTCAATAACTGCTGTAGAACCACCCAGAGCCTTACCAGGACGTGTGAGCCTGAAACTGTAGGTGCCCAGATCCTGAACAGGAAGTGGGAGTCTGAAGCTCTAGACCCACCCACAGCCTGAACAGGAAGTGGGATCCTGATCTGTAGAACCACCCCTCGCCTTACCAGTAAGCAAGAGCCTGACGCGGTAATCTCACCCCCAGCCTGAACCGGTAGTGTGTGCAGGAAGCTGTAGAACCACCCACAGCCTTACCAGCAAGTAGGAGCCTGAAGCTGTAGAACCACCCACAGCCTCACCAGGAAGTGGGAGCCTGAAGCTGTAGAACCACCCACAGCCTGACCAGGAAGTGGGAGCCTGAAGCTGTAGAATCGCCCCCATCCTGCACAGGAAATCTGAGCCTGAAATTGTAGAACCATCCACAGCCTGAACATGAAGTGTGACTCTGTAAAATAGCATGATTGGCGCACCCCTGAAAACCTGGCAGGATGTGATCCATTACTCTGCAGTGCTGCAACTGGAGAAAGCGTTACTATTTGTTGGTGGTTTCTGGTTTTTGAAAAACTGGGTTTTGGAAACAAAATGCAAAAGTTGCTTATTTTTTTTAAATATTAAAATCAATTCCTTTGATAAATACTTAAATGGGTTGTCTCACCACAAGGATTGCAGCTTTTTATGTTAAAGCTCTTGCAAAAACAAGTCACTTTGCAATATGTGTCCATTAACAGTGTCCTACCTATTCCTAGATATCTCCTCCTGTATGGGCTGCATCAGCTCCTCAGGTCACTATAGCTACAGACCTGTTCTATCTCTCCTTATAGGCTGCCAGTGCTGGTTGCTATAGCTACAGACCTGTTCTATCTCTCCTGATAGGCTGCCAACACTAGTCTCTATAGCTACAGACCTGTTCAATCTCTCATGATAGGTTGCCAGCAATGGTTGCTATAGCTACAGACCTGTTCAATCTCTCATGATAGTCTGCCAGCACTGGTTGCTATAGCTACAGACCTGTTTGATCCCTCGTGATAGGTTGCCAGCACTGGTTGCTATAGCTACAGACCTGTTTGATTCCTTCTTATAGGCTGCCAGCTCTGGTCGCTATAGCTACAGACCTGTTCAATCTCTCATGATAGGCTGCCAGCACTGGTTGCTATATCTACAGACCTGTTCTATCTCTCCTTAAAGGCTGCCAGTGCTGGTTGCTATAGCTACAGACCTGTTCTATCTCTCCTGATAGCCTATCAGCACTGGCCACTATAGCTACAGACCTGGTGTCCAAAAAAGCTCGACACTGCAGGCCAGTAGAAGCCAGTAAAGACAGTAAACAGACCCCTGAATTCTAAAATTAAACCAAGAAAACAGGACTGAGGTAAGATAATGTAGTGAGACAACCCCCTTTAACATGTTTAAAAACATCACAATAAATTACTGAAAAACAGTATGGCTAAATGAAACACTTTTATAAGCATTTAAAGATTTTTCCGGCGGAGAAAAAATAATCTTAAAGCTATACCTACCCACCTGTTCCTCAGGAGCTCCTCAGGCACCCGCTCCTCTTAATCTCTGGGTTTTGTCCTTATTCACTAGAGAGCGCGAGCATCTTTTGTGTGGCGGGACAAGAATCTGGGAGGGAAGAGGTGCGGTTCCATGCGAAGCTCTGTAGGAACAGGTAGGTGAGTATAACTTTTTTTCTCCCATCCTGGCCCTATATAAGATTAATTTTTCTCTGCTGAAGAACCCTGTTAACATCCTGACAAATCAAGGTAATAAAAATACAAAATATTAATTAATATTTGTCAAAGAAACTGGAAAAAGGTACCAAATGTGGTACAGGAGAACACATCTAAGGGATTGTCTTTACGGTACTAAAACATAACAAACACTCTACATATTGGGAATCATATCAACCCACTGAATAACACATCATTTGTACCGAAGAGGAAACACCGTAAAAACAAATCTCTCCCATAATTAGGCACTTCTGTAATTTAATTTCACTGCATTTCCTCAGGGCCTTTTTGCAGTTATGCATCGGTTGTTTGATGACAGGAAGATTAGTAATTCCTTATGTCTCCACATGCAAAAAACTGGTCTGCGTTGAGCCCAAGAGATCAGGTGACTACAGAGAGGTGTTTTTAAGGGGAGCCTTTAAAGCCACACCCCTTTGCTCCAGCTTCCCAAAGTTTTCAACATGAGGTAGGAAACAGTTTTCGTGTATTGAGAATGAGGCTGTGAGGGAGGAAGATAGACAAAGCCCAGTAATGGATTTTGGGGCTTGTAGTTTTATAGAGGAAAGGGACAGAGGTAATGGCCAGAGGAAAAGACCAGAGGTAATGGATCCACTGGGCCACCACGGCTGATCGTATAAGCCGCACCAGGGAGTGGAGCCTAAGGGGCCGCTGGTTTGCACCTGAACCCGCCGCAAGGCAGGATGGTCTTGCTGCGGCAGATGACCCCCAGGTCGCCACCCCTGGCATGACTTGCCCGCGGTGATACCCGAAGTGTGTGTGGTACAAATTCATTAAGCAGGCTCGTAGTCGGGGATAGGCAGGAAGGTCAGTGCAGGCAACAAAGTCCGTGGTCGAGGGTCGTGGCAGAAGAGCAGAAACACAAGAGAATGCTTTTCACACACAGGCTAGGGGCACTATGGATCCAGCGTGGAGGTCAGTGGAAAGCTGGGTAATATAGGACCAGCACCTGGCAATTATCGGCTCACTGGTAAGTTTCAGATCCGGTGCACGCGCCCTAGGGAGAGGGGACGTGCACGCTAGCTAGTGCAGGGAGTGAGGAGAGGTGAGTAAAAGCAGCCAGGAGCCAGGCTGCAAGTGCTCCGGCGACCCGACATGCGGGACATGGCGCTACTCACAGATCCCACCTCAGTGGCAGCAGGAGTAGCGGGGGTACAGATGTGGCCCAACGTGTGAGTCACAGGAGCACTCATAACAAACAGTTTTCAAATTGAAAATGCTGCTTCTCAGCTTCAGAGAAGGGAGGTAACAACCAGCTATCTGTCATGGACAAGGTGGTCCAAAAGGGTGGAATATCAAGGGCACAGGGGCACCCAATAAAGGAAACTGCCAATAAACTTAGATCCCTCTGCCAACCTCAATTGCCAAATGGAAATGGCTCTCACTCATGCCACATGTAATCCAACACATGGTCAACACCCCCAACAACACATACTTACCAGTCACGTGCACCAGCAGTCAATTAAACTTTTCTGAGGCTTTAAGGGTTCGTTAGGGCAACAAGACAAAACTATCAAAGTTTTAAGCTGTAATAAAAAAAAGTAACAAAATAACAGACACACATGAAATGTGCAAAACAGTATAAACAAAAGGGATAAACACAGACCTTTTCCAATTTGATCGGCTCTAGGATGTGGATTGAGGAGGACAACAAAAGAGAATTGGACAGATCTGTGTTTGATGCTCATCTTGGATCTGACAATGGGCTTTTGCCCACAAGGTGCTATAAAGGAATCTCTAAACCACCAACCCCCCGCTCCCCCCCCCCCCCCGATCATCCCCAGCCCCTTCCCTGGTTTAAGTCACAGAAGAGATGGCTAATTACATGCAGGGAACATTGGGAAGGTCATAATTTCCAGCTTCGGTCATAACTCTTGCTAGAAGTCTCCTAGCCAGATATCATGACCGCCAAGTTCCCCAGTATGAATTTAGCAACCCAGGCATTAAAAAAATTAGTATGACAGATTCATAATTTGGGCCATTTTGCATCCCTGTGGTTCCCTAAAGCCTAAAATTCTCATGCACAAAGCAGAAGGTGTGGCTGCGTTACTGGGTCATAATCTCATAACTGTGACGTGGGAGTGGATCCGCTGGGCCAACGCAAGCGATGATAGCTAAGCCACGCCAGGGAACGGAATCTAAGTAGCCCCCGGTTTTCACCAGAGCCCGCCGCAAAGCGGGATGGACTTGCTGCGGCGTGAGGCTACCAGGTCGTTACCCCTGACGTGACTTGCTTGCGAAGGCAGCCGGGGTACAGCGTGGTACAGAAACGTAATCCAGAGACGTAGTTGGGGACAGGCAGAAGGTCAGGGCAGGCGGCAGAGGTTCGTGGTCAGAGGCAGGCAGACGGTCAGGGCAGGCGGCAAACAGGCAAGGTCAGGAAACGTAGCGGAACGGACTGGTACACGGGTAATCAGGACGGAACAGCAATACTCTCTAGACACTAGGTAAGCACACCAACAGACTGGCAGGAAGTACTGGGGGCGGATATCTTAAATAGAACCAACGCCCGATAATGACCAATTATCGGGACACTGGCCCTTTAAATTTAGAGAAGCCGGCGCGCGCGTGCCTTAAGCGGCGGCCACGCGCACTACGGCCGGGACAGGCAGGAGCGGCGTTCACCGGAGCGCGTCCAGGTAAGAGAGGCTGCGCCGCGGCCGAGGCAGCAGAGGGGTGGTCGCGGGCCGCCGCGCCGGACTCCCCGCGGGCGGGGGGATGGTCGCGAGGGGCAGCGGAGCCCGCGACCCCCGTGACAGTACCCCCCCCCCCTTAGGTCTCCCCCTCTTTTTTAGAAACCTAGAGAGGAGGTCAGAAGACAGGTTGGCCTCCGGTTCCCACAACAGCTCCTCCGGCCCGAACCCCCTCCAGCCACGACGAAAGAACCGCGCCCCCCTCACTGTCTTCTGAGCCAACACCTCCTTGACCTCAAAGATGTTATCAGAGTTGGCCACAGGAGAAGGTGAGACAGGACCACGGGAGAAGCGATTCAGCACCACAGGCTTGAGGAGGGAGACATGGAAGGAGTTCGGGATGCGCAGGGTAGGAGGCAGACGGAGCTTGTAGGACACCGGGTTTAGATGTTGCAGTACCTCAAAGGGACCCACGTATTTAGGACCTAGCTTGTAGCTAGGCACCCTAAAGCGAATATATTTGCTGGATAGCCAAACCTTATCGCCAAGCTCAAATAAGGGCGAAGGCCTACGGTATCTGTCAGCCTGGACTTTAATGCGAGCAGAAGCCCGTAACAGGGCCTGTCGAGTGAGCTGCCAGAGAGCCTTGATGTCCTTTACTTGGGCATCCACGGCCGGGACATGACACGAGGTAACAAGGGGGAGGGGCGGGCGGGGATGTAACCCAAACACGACAAAAAAGGGGGAGGCCCCCGCGGATCCCGAATCTAAAGAGTTATAAGAAAACTCTGCCCAGGGAAGAAGATCAGACCAATTATCCTGCCGGGCGGACACAAAGTGCCGCAGGTAGGTACCCAGTACCTGGTTAACCCACTCTACCTGCCCGTTCGTTTGAGGGTGGTATGCGGATGAGAAATCTAAGCGAACCTGCAATTGACCACACAAAGCCCGCCAAAATTTTGCAATGAACTGGACTCCCCTGTCAGAGACAATGTGTAACGGGAGACCATGCAGACGGAAAACGTGACTGAAAAAATATTGGGCCAGCTGAGGAGCAGAGGGTAACCCAGGCAGTGGGACAAAGTGAGCCATTTTGGAAAAACGATCGGTCACGACCCAGATGACCGTGTTTCCAGAAGAGGACGGGAGGTCGGTAATGCCTAGCTCATGGTCCAGCCCAGAGCGTCCGTTGCCTAGCTCATGGTCCCGCCCAGAGCGTCCGTTGCCTAGCTCATGGTCCAGCCCAGAGCGTCCGTTGCCTAGCTCATGGTCCCGCCCAGAGCGTCCGTTGCGTAGCTCATGGTACCGCCCCGGGCCTCTGTACCCGTTTTGTTGCTTTCCCGTCCTGAGTCCCCTCCCTTTTCTTGCCTGTGCCCCGTTTGTTCCTCCCATGCACCTCCTTTTCTAGGTTTTCCCTATACTGGCTATACTCAGCCTGTATTTGGTTTTGGGGTTGCCCCCGTAGAAGTTGCGGGCCCCTGACCTACATGGAATGTCATTTTTATGATTCGGAGGAGGAAGAGGGGGCGTTGAGGGGGGTTATGTCACAG
Organism: Phyllomedusa bahiana; assembly: GCA_025379985.1. NCBI lineage: Eukaryota > Metazoa > Chordata > Amphibia > Anura > Hylidae > Phyllomedusa > Phyllomedusa bahiana. The sequence goes on along the minus strand of JAODAL010041245.1, from coordinate 4,133 downwards.
TTCACGCCGCGGTCCCCTGCCATGGACCGCTAGCATGTCGTGCCTTCTTGGTACTTGCCTGTCCTGTCCTGTTGCTCCTGCTTCCTGGGGTCCTGTGTGTGCACTGCGCCTCCTAGGGTGCGCACGCAGCAACTTCCTGCCCTTTATAGTTCCTTGTCCTGCTCACCGCCCTCTTGACCTGTGACCCCTGGCTTTAAGAGGAAGTTCCTCCTTTGCTCTAGGTCAGTCCATTGCATTGCTGTTTTGTTGCAGTGTCCTGCTGAGTCCATCTCTGAGCTCCTGCCAGTGTCTCTGGACAAAACCCTTGTGATGCTGGTCCAGTCCCTGTAGTCTTCAGAGCTCCTGACCATGTGTCCGCTGTCTTCTGCTGTCCTGTGTCTGCTGTATCTTGTTGTTATCCCCATCCTGTGTCTGCTGTATCTTGCTGTTATCCCCATCTTGTGTCTGCTGTATCCTGCCGTGATCCCCATCCTGTGTCTGCTGTATCTTGTTGTTATCCCCATCCTGTGTCTGCTGTATCTTGCTGTTATCCCCATCCTGTGTCTGCTGTATCCTGCCGTGATCCCCATCCTGTATCTGCTGTATCCTGCTGTGTTATACAAGGGACTACGCCCAGAATAAAGTATACTCATGGGCGAAAGAAAGATCCTATATGAGAAGAACGCACTATGTGAACAGAGCGGTAGCCGATACGTCTTCTTCAGAGGCAGAGTCTTCCACTCAGAAACAAATGACCCTTAGATCCACAAAGAAGGGCACTCATAAAACGCAGCCTTTTTTACAGGACCAAGGAAACGCAGAGACTACAAGTGGAGACCAATCGGAAGAATCGCTGGGGGCAAAAATCAAAACCAAACGGAATGCGAAGAAGAAGAACTAAAGCAGAATGACCTTGCCATAAACATTTCCTCAAAGCCGCTAACTGATATCCAACGACATGTTGTGAACAAAGGTTTAAATTTTATTCCAGCAAGATCCAGGACTCTATTTGACTTTCAAGTAGATTTCTATAGGTTTTGCAGAAAAATTAGATTAAAAATGTTTTTTGGTAAGGGCATGGATCGGGATACTCAAATTAAAAAACTATCTAAACGCAGTAAATTTGACCCTGATATTTCCAGCTCTATGCTTGAAACCTTTAAAGAATTGGTCCAAAGGGAGGTCAGAGAAAAATGGCAAATAAAAACTAGGAAGAAAAAGGATAATTTAAATAAAAAGGAGAAGGAAGCCCTTGAGATATTGCATAAAGATAAAGAGCTTGTTTTTAAAAAAGCGGATAAAGGGGGCGCAACTGTCATTATGGATAGAATTAAATACATCCAGGAAGCGGATAGGCAACTAGAAGATATAGAAATTTATGCAAAGAGCAAGGAGGATCCTACTAGACAGGTCAAAAATCGAATAGATGATATTCTCCTCAATGCTGAAGTGCAGGGGATTATTGATAATAAAACAGCGAACTTGCTCAAAGTTGAATACCCACGTGTCCCCATCCTATACCTTGTACCTAAAGTGCATAAATCCTTAATGGATCCCCCGGGCAGGCCCATTGTCTCTGGCATTGGGTCTGTCTTCCAACCAGTAGCTCTCTTCATCGATAACCATCTACAAAAAATTGTCAAACAGCTCCCTAGGTGCCTTAAAGACACTGGCGAATTTTTGACCAAAATTGAAGGTTTGGAGGTCGCTGATGTTACTTTCCTCTGTACCCTAGATGTAGGTAGTCTCTATACCAACATTCCCACCAATGAAGGTATTACTGCAGTTAGAGATAAACTCATGGAGGACGCCAGTCTCTCCAACAGCATGATCGCTTTGCTGTTGGAGCTACTGGATGTGATCCTTACCATGAACTATTTTAGATTTGGACAAGAGTTCTATTGGCAACGACAGGGGACTTCGATGGGGTCTCCTGTCGCACCTAGTTTTTCTAATATTTTCATGGAATCTTTTGAGAGTAGACATGTTGTACACGGTACTTGGAGCCACTGTATTAAACAGTGGTTGCGTTACGTGGATGACGTGTTCATGTTGTGGTCAGGACCCGAGGGGGAGTTGGACCTATTTCTTGCTGATTTGAATATTAAACATCCTCTTATTAATTTTCACTTACCAAAAATGTCCAAGAGATTAGTTTCTTGGACGTATTAGTCAAACGAGAAGGACATACTCTTGCGACTACACTGTATTCTAAAGACATAGACAGGAACAACATTCTACATATGAACAGCCAGCATGCTCCCACAATATTTAAAGCTATCCTATGGGACAATTCCTGGTGCCAGGCGTATATGTTCATCTGACACAGAATACCATAGGAATAAAGAGAAGCTCATTGATAAATTTGTCACACGTGGTTACCCTAGAGATGAAATTGTAAATATAGGAGAGGAAGTAGGCAAGCTCTCACGTGAGGCTGTCAGAACCCCTAAGATCACTCAGAAGTATGATCAGAGAATAGGGTTTCAATCGGTGTATGATAACCATGCAGATTTAATACGTAAGACCATTAAGAAACACTGGCATATAATACAAAGTGATCCTAAATTTGGACTGTGAAGGTAGAGAGGTTTGAACTAATACTGCACTTGCTTATTAACTGTGAAATCCCAAGTTTTTCTCCTGTGTGTATTCTCTCATGATTAACCAACTTAATGATTTCCCACCTTTTGCACATAAAGACGGTTTTTGCTCCTTAAAGGTCATCTCAGCTAAAATGGGCATAGTGCAGGACGTGACATCCGGTATCGGCTTCCCAAGGATGTAACATCTGCTTATCAGTTCTCTGTCTGAAGAAAGGCTTAAACAATGGAAAAACACTGAAGCTGTGGATGAGACTTTTCCCAGAGACAGCGTGGACCAATGAACTGTACTTAAAAGCTACCTAAATATGGACATACATCCGTTCCTCTCTTCTCTACTGCGCCTGCGTTTATCTTGATTAAGAGTTTATACAAATATGTGTGTAATGCTCTGCTTTGTCAGTTATGCTTGGAACATGAACGAAATTTGACCCAGAACCCTGTGTCTGACTCAGTTTCTTCTTATCGGCCGATACATGTTCCTCCGCTCGTAATTTGGAATACCGGGGCAAACGGGTGAACCCCCAATGTTGGTAAACGACCCCCGACATTTTGGCGCCCAACGTGGGGCGTTGCTGGAGCTGGATCCAGACTGCCAAGGACCCGAACCTGCCACGGGTGTTTGAGGACCGGAGGATATCAAATTGAGGACTGCAGCCTCTAAAGGTCTCGGTAAGTTGATGCATCTATATGTATTTAACTGCCGTTGGCCATTTGATGTCTCCCGGTTAGTAGATTGCTTGTGGTATCTGGTCCGTGGGTGGTCACAATAAAGTGACTCAACCTAGAAAACTTTGATCACCCCGGGCTACGTTTCGAACTTTGTTTTGCTGTGACTTCCAGTAGTTCGGATGTCACTGTTTGTAGTCACTAACCCCTTTGCCCGGTATGGTTTGCTGACATTAGTTTGGGAACCTTTACAGTCTCTAGGGTTTTAAATTTTTGAGTGGTACGGGGTCTCCGGGTTATTTTTAGGGACAAGATCTGTTTTATTGCTAGAATATTCAGGTGGGTCCGGTTAGAAATAATCCGCTAGGGATTATTCTGAAACATATAGGTATACAAAATTGTTCTGGCAAAGACCGGGGGAAAATACGGTCCCCACATTGGGGCAAAAAGGGTGGACTATTGTTGGTTAAGTCAGGGAACTTTTTTATTTTGATAGAATCCTTGTGTTGATTGAGACCGGGATCTGGGCACAGACCGTTGGCCACGGCTGTGTAGTCTTTGTCAGGTTTTTGGAGAACTCCCCCAAACATAGAACACCAACAGTTTAAGATGTTTCAAAAAGAGCATAAGTTGCCTGAAGGCAGAGATGTGGAAGAATTTGTATGTCGAAAAGAAGGGAAAAAAATATGTGAAAAAATGCATTCAGAATGTATAAAATTTGGGGGGATTGCCAAAGAAGGGGAGATTGCAGCCACTAAATGGCAAGAGTAGTGGAGAAATCAAAAAAGGGCAGTTATCTGACAAAGGGGTGGTTGGAGATGGCACGGCTCACCCCCAGTGGCCAAAAGTTTTGCAAAAAAGAAGGGTTTTGTGGAAAATTGG